>BLBF01000007.1:579779-595572 GCA_015471245.1 Laticauda colubrina
TGTTAGGGATAACATTGTTTACCCTAACTGGTTTAGGTGAAATAATAACTATGAATCATAGTTAGTGTATGTTAGAGTGTATACAGCTTTAACTGTGAAATAGCAATTAAAGGAGTGGTTAAGAAAACAATATAAAAGTAGCAAGACTAAGGCTTGCTCTCTCTCTCTGGCTTTGATGATCCCTGATTACTGCTTGGAATCAAGACTGCATTGCTCGAACGGGAGAGACAACAAAGGACTGATTTTTATGTGAACTGACATAGGATATTCTACATGGACTTTGCTAACTGAATACCCCTGAATGGACTGACTACATGGTAAATGAATATTGGACTGTTATTTGACTATGCTATAAACTTATACTGGAATAAACTATATTCTTGATAGCACAAGCGTATCTGTTATTTTTACTGTATGTTAATAAACATACAAGCTTAGCTCACTCATTTATCTGTGTTCCTATCTGACTAACGCTGCACATTCTGTTTAGCTTGTCTACCTAACCCTGGTTGGGGAACCCAGGCTTAACAGTCCCAAAGACTGACTTCTGTCGAAGTTTGGGGGAGAGAAAGATTACTGCTGCTTTCCTTGCATGCAGTCAAAAGCAGAAGAAAGAAGTGGAAAGAAACAGCCCAGTGGCCAGGCAAGGCGCATGGGGCACAAGGGGCAAGTTCCCTCCCTCCAGCCTTTCTCCCCTTCTCCTCACTACTTCATGTTGTTCACAATGCGAGTGACGGAAGCCTTGTGTTCCCATGGGTCATGTGGGTGGCACAGCCTTGTGTTCCTGCACAGCCTGGATAAATTGCTTTGGGGGTGACATTTTTCTGTGGACCACCAAAATATTTTTGTGGATGTTGGTGACCACTGTTCTAGGACATTCTACAGCTTGACATGATCAACATATGTGAAGCCTTATCTGTAGTTAATGAAGCAGATGTAGATGTTCTTTTGATATTTCCACCTGATATAAGAAAGTAACATTCAGTAAAAACAATACACTACTTGGAAAATTGTCTCTCATTTTGTTTATTGAAGATATATTTGTATGAGGAACTATTCCTTTGCATAAGGAATGGATAGAAAACAGACTTCCATCTGACCGTCCGGTCTCTCTAGAAGCATTCTACTTGTAATGGAAACTGCACATGAACTGAATGTTCTTTTTTGGCTGCAGCTTCCTTCCCAAATCACAAGGCCAAATTGCAAGTTCGCCCCCACTGTTGCTGTCACTTCAAAAGAACTAAACTGCAATGCTGTCAACTAAAGATAAGATGAGGTCCATTCCAATCAGCACCTGCCAGTAACAGAGAAATCTGTTTTTATCTTTGTCCATCACCCTGACCTATCTCAGTGCCAGTTTCAGAGCTCCCAATATGGTTCCATCTAAACCAATAGATTCAACCTTTGGCCCTGTGGAATCATGTATGACAGCATTCCAGTGCAATAAAAACAACTATCAGCTCTCTTCTTCTCACATTGTGAAATAATTATTGTAAAAATCTTTATCAAGAAGTCCACTAAGAATACAGCCACAAGCAGGTATGAGCTTGAAAAACAACAACTTTGCTGTAAGTGTCATAAAATCATCATGGGGATGCATTTCATAGGCCAAAGCTATTTGTAAAATGCACAACACATGTGCTGTGCTGCCGTAGTTATTTGTGAGCTTGTAAAAATGGAATTTTGTAGCATTCTGCTCAAATAATCAATCAAATAAAACTTGATTTAAAAAGTTTAGAAGAGAAAAATTTGAGCAGATAACACAAAGACAAAAATATATAACCATTTTTATATGTATCTAGGGCTAATTCAAACATAAAGACCAGCACACTCTAGATATACCAATATCATTTCGGTTATACTAGACATGTGCCATAAATACTCATGTTTGAGATCAGCAGCTGTGTAATTTTTGTATTTGATACAAAGGTTTTTCCATCTCATCACCTGAACAAGACAACACATGAGATTAAGATCAAGTCAGCCATTCACTGTACTATGACAAAATAAATAGGTATATCAACTTCTGAAGGATCACACGTTATTTATTTGTCAGGAAAATCTGGCAATGAAAAGCTCGGTATCTTTCAGTTTATCTGCAATGTCTGGATGAGACTTCTAAACAGTTTGGAAAGAAGAAGATAGAAAAAGATGTATTCATTTTACTAAGTGGTAAAGTAATGCATAGATAGGAAAGGAAATGAGAAAATATAGGAAACAATGAATGAGAGAGGTGAACCAACAAATATTTATCACTTAGCTACAAATAGCTAGGAACTGCTTCTTCAACTAGATCTTGGTGATGAACCCTTCTGATATTAAAGATTAAGAAACTTTTCATTTTCTACCTTTGAAACTTTGTAAATGGTAAAAGGACTATTGCAAGAGTTTTTTTTTTTTTCACAGCAAACAAATGGTGAAAAATTGAATATAAGGAAAAGTAATTTTTTGTTAGGTACAGAAAATAAACTTTGCAAAACTTTTCTGAAATGTCTACCAAGACTAAATTTCTCTTGCTGTGTGTTCTTTATTCCAGTTATATTTATCTATCTGCCCAGCAGTTCAGCTTTGGAGATAGCAGACAATAGATCAAATACTGTCGTGAAAAAAAAAAAGGGTGTGTGTGTACCATTTCAAATTACAAATTGGGGGTGTGTGTTTCGCAGTATAAGGGGGAAAAAATCCTCTACCCCAACATTTAAGAGATAAAATTTAAACTCTTGTACTTAACAAATACTGTGTATAACATCTTCCTTCACCCTCTCCCAGAGTGAACTTAGGTTTCTCAGAAACTGTTATCTTACTGTCTATTTGCATAGCTTAGACCCTAGTCTGTTTTTGTGACCTATTTTGTTGTATTTTCAACTTTATTTCTGGATGCTTTAAAGAAATTGTTTAAGAAGAGCATGACATGAAATCTTGACATGGGGGGGGGGGGGGGGAATCAAAGAAACAACATTTTCTGAAAAATTATCCCCAGAGAAGCAGGTCAGAGCTCTCCCCTTGTATTTTAACATGTGAAAAACTTGAAAGCAGCTTTGTTTTAGAAAATTTAGAGGTTGTACACAATATTGATAATTATTTTCTTCTGTTGTAACTTTTGCATTGATTTTAATCCAAGATCTGTTATGCATCAAAGAGAGGTTTGTACAAATTCCTTTAAAAGAAAGGTTTAGACTTTCTTTTTCTTTTTGAGCCTCAAAAACTGCCTGGAGGAACAGCATCCCAAAAGAAAGCCAACAACTGTTGAGAATAAAACAGCAGGACACAGAATGGCAGGAGAAAATTAAACAACTTTCTTCTCAGGTACATTTAGTTTAGGAACTTGGTAAATAGGAATTAGTAGAACAAAGTATTTTGCTAGCAGATTAATTTATTTACGTGTAATCTTTGTGAACTGTCAAAATAATTAAGACTCTGGGAGGCAAAGAAAAACAAAGCAGAAATTAAGGAACAATATCTATTTTTTAAACACACACATACACACAGAGAGAGAGACACACACACACACAAAACAAAAGAATAATCAATAATGTTTACATCATGCATAAATAGATGAACCCCAATTTGATATAGAGGTTAAAGGCAGTGGACTAGGAAACTGGGAGAAAGTATGAGCTCTAGTCCCAATTGAGGCCCAAAGCCAGCTAGGTAACCTTGAGACAGTCAGTTAAGGCTAGGTCACACTGGCCGACGGATGCAAAACGTATGCAAAAAGGACACAGCGGATGAGCAAATTTTCGGGGGTGGCTCCATCCGTTGTCATCCGCTCCCAAAAGTGGTGAAAATTTGCATAAACAGAATGGAAAAGAAAGGAAAAGAACGGACATGGGTAGTATGTAGCGGGGATGTTAAGCAGATGTTCATAGGAAGCCTAGTGGATGTATATCGGATGCAAACCGTTCACTGCGCATCCTTTCTATTTCCGTACTACTAACACTGTGTAGACGTTCCGTGTACCTTTTGTTTCCTCCCTCTTTCCATTTTCAGCTGCAGCGGATGTGAGTTGAGGGGATGCCCAGAGGATGCAGAGAGGATACAGAGGATGTTTAATGGATGATAAACGGACATAGAACGTTTGTTGCTCGGATGTCACGGATTTACATCGTACACAGCGGAAAGTTCATCCGCTCAAAAAGTTTTGTGCAGCTCAAAACTTCTTGAGCAGATGAAATCTCAGTGGACAGATGCTCAAAGGATAGAGCGTATGAAACACGTATGCAGTGAGTACACAACGGATGCATAGTGTTTTCCAACGGATGGCAAGCTTTTTTTAATGTTTTACATCCTCTTTGCATTGGTTGGTGCAGTGTGACATGGGCTTTACTTTCTCTCAGTCCTGGGAAGGGGCAAAGGCAAACTACTTCCAAAAATCTTGCCAAGAAAACTTCCAGGACACAGGCAATCACCAAGAGTCAAGGCTGACTTGAAAGAATCATAAATAAATAAACACAGAAAACAAAGCAATGGCATCACAAATAACCCTAGTGTATAGGTTAGGAAACCCTTTCCAATACAGATATAGTTATTTGCATAATCAGTGTTGAAGAGGCCTGCTGGCTACTCTCATAAGTAGTGTGGTTATTACACTTTAAACTTAAACACCCCCCCCCATTCAAACACAATGAAGAGGCTATTCCTAACTGGTGCTACCAAGAAAATGTAGCTCTCACTTCTCTTAGTTTATACCCTCTAGTTTTTCTTGATAGAAATAATCTGAGCCCCAGATTTCAATGCCATAGATTAGTTAATTCTAAATAGATCACACAAGCTAGCCACATTGCTTGCAGGAAGAGCCACTGGGCAGATAAACTTTTTTAATTATAAGCCTAAATAAATGTGATGTGTGAACTAAACTATCAAGGAGCAGTATTTTAAGAAGTGTAAGGACTTCCCACACAAGTTCTATCCCAATTTTTCCTAATTGTATACAGCCAGATAAAGCCAGGAACCAGGCTGTTAAGCCTACTGTTCATAGAGCAAAGATAACTAACAACTTATACACTATTGCCAAGAAAACTAGATGTATGTACACTAGCCCTTCAAGGGAGACTTGACAAGGATATCAAGGTTATGTATTTTTTTTACTAGTTATGGTAACAGAGTCTTGCAAGTATGAGCATATTTTCCCTCTCCCTCCCTTTATCTTTATGACAACTAGGGAGAGTTTTGTTTTGTCTAAATGTTTTCCCAGATTACGGTTCTGCCCTGGACTCAGATTTTGTTTATCTGACTTTTGTCTTGGTAGAGGCTTTTTTTCCCCTGTCTGCAAGATTATTCCTTCTTCCCATGACAATATGTCCATGAAGTTGCCATTTGAAGAAAATTTTAAAGGGAAATAAATGTATAAATTCAAGGGTACCAATGGAAACCATGGTGGCAATATGCTGTACTGCACCTGTGTTAGAAAAATATACTTCTCAGTACTGATAGGGGCAATAATTATGTCCATGCTGCAATGAAATTAGTTAAGATCTTAATTTTGCTGCAAATGGTACACATCTCTGTGTACAAGGACACATTTACCCTGGTAAAAATTCAACCCAATTGTTCAAAGGCCATTCTCTATATCCTGATGAACTACAAATGCACTTCCTTGTGACTGGAACTTGTTTTTGTTTTTTGAGGTCCATCTAAGAGTTTGCAGAGTTAAATTCTGGTTAAAGCAAATATTTTGTGCTGAGTCTTTGGCCTTTCTTATACTTTGGATAGTGAAAACTCTTTCTTCAAAAGCAAATAGATTTGGACTTTATTCATTGTGTCCTATCCTTTCTACTTAATACACTTTTATGAATCCAGTTAATGCAAATGGAGAGTCCTTAGCCAATATATCCAAAAATACTGTACATATAAAATAATCTAACTTTGTTACTTTGAGCTTGCCAACATGCAATAGTGACTATAGGCAAACATAACAATATTCCATGTCAGGATTGCCTCTCCCTGATACCAAGGTGCACATATAATCAGACTTCTTCATATAACACAGCTGCATATTGAACTCAAATCTTTCAGTAAAGCCCCTGTCACACTGCACCAACAGATGGAAAGAGGATGTAAAACGGAGAAAAACACTTGCCATCTGTTGGTTAATGCGATGCCTCCGTTCTGTACCCACTGCCTCCATTTTGCTTCCTCTCTATCTGTCCAGCATCCGTCTATTGACATTTCATCCGCTCAAAAGGTTTTGAGCTGTTCAAAACTTTTGAGCAGAAAATGTATCCAATGCGTCCGTTCTGCATCCGCTAGGCATACGGGGGACATCCGTTCTGCATCCGTTGGCATCCATTACGCGTCCGCTACATCCGCTAGGCATCCGCTGTGCATCCGCGCAACTCGCATCTGCTCCAGAGGAAAGCGGACACAGGGAGGAAGCGGAACGGATGCGCAGCGTTAGTAGCACGGATGGAGAAAGGATGAAAGTGCAGCTCGCAAAGAAAGCATTTAAAATGGAAAAAACGTTCGCAGAGGAGACCTATCTCGGATATTAAGGATGTCTAGAGGATGCCTAGAGGATGCAAAAGGACACATAGGGGAAAACCTATATTGCCTATAAAAAGGGGGAGCAACTCACCTGGATCTCACTTTCAGCCCAGCAGCTCTGCTGTGCAGACCTCTGCAGCCTTCATCTGGCTCTTGCTCTTCCACAGCATCCAGTCATGTCCACCTTGGATCGTAACAAACTCCTCTTGGTAGCCACCATCGTTCTGCAACAGTGCAAAGCCATCTACAGGCTCTGTGAACTCTACTACGGGAAGAAAAGGAGGCGGCCAAGAAGCGTCTGGGTCCGAAGATGGATCGGGAAAAGAGCAGAGTACGGATTGTACAACAAGCTGATGGTGGAGCTGAGGAACAAAGATCCTCGTGCATTCCAGAACTTCATGAAGATGCCTCCAGCCATGTTTGACGAAGTTGTGCAGCGGCTGACACCCAGGTTGACCAAGGCAAACACCAACTTCCGGCCCAGCCTGGAACATGGGCTCAAGGTGGCACTCACTCTGCGCCACCTGGCCTCAGGGACCACCTACAAAAGCATGCAGTACAGCTGGAGGGTGCCACACAACACCATCAGCATGGTGGTCAGAGAAGTGGTGCAGGCCATCATTGAAGAATACAAGGAGGAGCTCCTCCAGTGCCCCTCCACTGAAGAAGGATGGAAGAAAGTTGCAGAGCAGTGGTATCAGAGGTGGAACTTCCCACACCGTTGGAGCCATAGATGGCAAGCACGTGGCCTGCAAAGCGCCAGCCAAGTCGGGGTCCACTTATTTCAACTCCAAGGGCTTCTTCAGCATCGTCCTCTTCGCCATGGTCGATGCTGACTACAAGTTCATGTACATCGATGCTTCAGGCAACGGCTCATCTTCAGATGCCCAGGTATACAACGCCAGTCATCTCAAGGAGGGGCTGGAACTCAACCTCATCATGGGTTTCCCAGATCCAGACCCCCTGCCCAACGACACGCAAGATGTGCCCTACTTCATCTTGGGGGATGACGCCTTCTCCCTCAGAACCTACCTCATGAAGCCCTACACTTCAAGATGCCTCACCCATGAAGAGAGGATCTTCAACCACAGGCTGTCCAGGGCAAGGCGGGTGGTGGAGAATGCCTTTGGCATCCTGGCCAACAGGTTCCAGGTACTTCTCACCACCATGCAGCATCGCCCAGAGACCGTGAGGAGGATCGTGGAAGATTGCTCCATCCTGCACAATCTCATGTGCACCCGCTACCTAGTGTTGTCTGTCATGCATCAGAGGTGGAGCTGTCCCACTGATCAGCAAACAATTTTAGCCGACCTCCAATGGGAGCTGCTGTCAAGGACTTACTTGGGGCGACTAAAAAAATCGGCCTCTGGTACCTCGGGGGTTTCTTCTATTTTGGCCTCCCCGCTGACCTCTATTGGAAGATTCTGACCTATCCTGTCTAAAACTGGGCCTGCAGCCTGATGTTCTCTGCGATCTGGGAACGTATGGGCCTTGATATTAGGGCTGAAAGGAGCCCCTTCGAAACGACTCAGGCGTTCTGTTTTCAGACCTCTGGAAAAGAGGGAGAAGCACTTTTTTCTTGTTTCTATTCTCGATGAGCAGAGGCTCCAAGATACTGCCAAATAATTTATCCCCCGATATTGGGGCTGATGCCAGCTTGCATTTATGCTTGGTATCTGCCTGCCAATGTCTGAGCCATAGCAGTCTCTGTGCTGATACGTGAGATGCTATGGTTCTAGACGAGAATTTGACTGCATTAAATTTGGCATCGGCGGGGAATTCTGCCACTGCAATAATCTTAGCAATGTCCTGGTGGGCTCTGA
Organism: Laticauda colubrina; assembly: GCA_015471245.1. Classification (NCBI taxonomy): domain Eukaryota; kingdom Metazoa; phylum Chordata; class Lepidosauria; order Squamata; family Elapidae; genus Laticauda; species Laticauda colubrina. The sequence goes on from BLBF01000007.1 coordinate 588,086, forward strand.
CATTTGACGCCGGCAATATATCCCTCAAGTGGAAGAGCCATCGTAGGGAGGACCGTGTAAAAAAAGGACATAGCTGTAGCTGCCCTAATGGCCCAGGCATCAGAAACATGCGCCCTATGGAGTGCCAACTCTGCTCTCTTTTCCTCCGGTCTCAGGGCTTCCTCGGCCTTGTTGGGAAAGGTTGAAGAAGAGGCCAGTGCCACAATGGGCTCATCCACCTCTGGCCTTTTGAGATATGTGTGTGTGTGTGTGTGTGTGTGTGTGTGTGTGTGTATGTGTTCAGTGAACTTGTGCAATTGTACACCCACTTCTGGATGCTCTGAACAGCTCAGAGGGGAGGGGAGAACACAACATTTGCCTACTCAGTTCTTTGGGAAGTACTTGATAGGTATCTAAAAATGCTAAATCTAGTCTGAACTTCTGGCTGATTATTTATTTATTGAATTCATATTGCCGCCTATTTGCCCATGGTGACTCAAGGCGGCTTACAGAATGTAAAACCATATGACTAACTGAAGTAATAATCACAGCCAATATACTTTACACCACTGAGAAATGAAAAAAAAAACAATTAAATGTGATCTTTGGATTTAAAAAACTCCTGAAGTTTCAGCAAAGCAATAATTTGGAAAGACTTAGGAAAAAAAAGAATATTTCTAATGAAACAAATATGGATAAATAGAAATTCAAACTCATTTCCCAGAACGAATCCTAATATTGATCATGTCAACTTTATTATTCAATTTGGTTAATTTGAAATCAGGATTTGATTGGCAAAGGTATTAAAAATCAATAGTAGTACTTGGACCTATCATCATTTTTGCTATACTTTTAAGTGACTGTCATTCTAATTTTGTCAAGGATATGAACGTTGAAAGGAAAATAAATGATCAATAGAGGAAGTCTGAGCTACTTAAAACACTTGACTTGCTTTTCAAGACAAAACTGCAATTACTGTCATCCCTGAAGTTCAAAAAGAACTGGTACTATATGTTTATGATTTTTGCTGATCATCAGCAGCTTGTATGAAGCAAAGCTTAGAAGTTACTCAGGGTGTGGGATTCAAATTTTTAGGAATCGGTTCTGTGGGCATGGCTGAGTTGGTGGGTGTGGCTTGGTGGTCATGTGACTGGCTGGGCATGGCCAACTCAATATCACTCACATCGAGGCACACATCTCCTCACCTGGCCTCTCATGACTGTCATAAGTGTGAAAAATGGTCATAAGTCACTTTTTTCAGTGCCATTGTAACTTTGAATGGTCACTCCACACAAGCAAAGTACCAGCAAAGGAGGGGAGAAAAATTCCAGAGAAGTTCCTGAGACAGGAAGTCTAGTTCTATCAAGAATGTAATAAGGGTTAACGGAGAGGCAGTTTCTGTAAGCAACACCAGAATGTTTCCTTCCTGCCTTCCTTACAGGATTAGGCCAGTAATTTCTTCTAATAACCGGTTCTCTGAACTGCTTAGAATGTTAACAACCAGTTCTGGTGAATAGTTGCGAACCTATAGAATCCCACCCCTGAAGTTACTTGTCCACCACTGAGAAATGTGGCAAGTGGAATAGGATCCATGTATCTTTTCTGTAGGTGATGTAGACAGTGTAATGAGAGTTAAAGACTCAGCACCCCAAAATACAAGTTAGAGTAATCTAATGGTTTGATTTAGCAGTACCAAGTGAAATCCAGTATTTGCTCTATGATATTCTTCAATGTAACTAATAAATAATCTACCTTGTGCATATGGTAGAAATTCCTATTTTTCCAACTTGGCTACTCCTTTCTTACTCAGCATCCAAATTCAGCCCTCCTTTCCCAGAATTAACCATAATGATGATTGACAATCATATTAAATTTAGTACTCACTTTTGATAGTTTGAAACTGGGATTTGATTTCATACTCTATTCAAAGTTAACCACATTTACCATCACCCAAAAGGAAATTATTGATGTTGTTACACAATGTTCAGAAGATTGAGATGAAGAAAAGGGCTGCTTCCAATGGAACCTGGTAAATGTCACATTACCATTCACTAAAGATAAGTGTAAGAAATATATAGTTCTGAACTTTATATGACCCTTAGGAGCCCATTTGCAACTCCCTCATCCCACCCTCACTGCTGAATCCTAACATTATTCTTGCCAAAGTACTCTAGTCCTGGCTTCTGAATTTTGATACTCTAATTCTAATCCATGTAAATGACCAAGACATCAATTGTATTCTTAAAAAACACTGAGACATCCCCTAAATTGATTGCTATTTCCCAAGGGAGAAGGGAAGAATCTAAGGAGCAAAATGTCCACTAAGCCTCTGCATAATTTCCCCAAATATTTGGGCCAAGATTTTAGTTCCAACGACTCATATGATACAATGAATACCAAAGACCCCCATGCCTGAAAACCATTCTTTAAAACAGCCCTCCCAATAAAGAATTAATGGTGCAATGTTAACTATGCCCTTACTTAAGCCCATGTCATACTGAACCAACGGATGCAAAGAGGATTTAAAACGGACAAAAAACCTTGCCATCCGTTCGAAAACGCGATGTACTCACTGCCTCCATTTTGCTTCCTCTCTATCCGTCCAGCATCCGTTTATTGACGTTTCATCCGCTCCGAAAGTTTTGGGCTGCCTAAAACTTTTGCGCGGAAAATGTATCCAGTTCATCCGTTCTGCATCTGCTACGCATCCATTACGCATCTGCTATATCCACTTGGCGTCCGCTGCGCATCCGCCCAACTCGCATCCGCTCGGACGCAGGGAGGAAGCGGAACGGACGCGGAATGGATGCAGAACAGATTCAGCACGGAAACAAAGCGTTTAAAATGGAAAAAACGTTCGCAGAGGGGACCTATCTCGGATATTAAGGATGTCTCGAGGATGCCTAGAGGATGCAAAGGGACACCTATACTGCCTATAAAAAGGGGGAGCAACTCGTCTGCATCTCACTTTCAGACCAGCAGCCCACCTGTGCAGACCTCTGCAGCCTTCATCTGACTCTTCCTCTTCCACAGCATCCAGTCATGTCCACCGTGGATCGTCCCACAGTCCTTTTGGCAGCCACCATCCTTCTGCAACAGTACGAAGCCATCTATAGGCTCTGTGAACTCTACTACGGAGAGAAAAAGAGGCGGCCAAGAAGCGTCTGGGTCCGAAAATGGATCAGGAGAAGAGCAGAGTATGGACTGTACAACAAGCTGATGGTGGAGCTCAGGAACGAAGACACTCGTGCGTTCCAGAACTTCATGAGGATGCCTCCAGCCATGTTTGACGAAGTTGTGCAGCGGCTGACACCCAGGTTGACCAAGGCAAACACCAACTTCCGGCCCAGTCTGGAACCTGGGCTCAAGGTGGCACTCACTCTGCGCCACCTGGCCTCAGGGACCACCTACAAAAGCATGCAGTACAGCTGGAGGGTGCCACACAACACCATCAGCATGGTGGTCAGAGAAGTGGTGCAGGCCATCATTGAAGAATACAAGGAGGAGCTCCTCCAGTGCCCCTCCACTGAAGAAGGATGGAAGAAAGTTGCAGAGCAGTGGTATCAGAGGTGGAACTTCCCACACCGTTGGAGCCATAGATGGCAAGCACGTGGCCTGCAAAGCGCCAGCCACGTCGGGGTCCACTTATTTCAACTACAAGGGCTTCTTCAGCATCGTCCTCTTCGCCATGGTCGATGCTGACTACAAGTTCATGTACATCGATGCTTCAGGCTACGGGTCAGCTTCAGATAGCCAGGTATACAATGCCAGTCACCTCAAGGAGGGGCTGGAAGGCAACCTCATCGTGGGCTTCCCAAATCCAGACCCCTTGCCCAATGACACGCAAGATGTGCCCTACTTCATCATGGGGGATGATGCCTTCTCCCTCAGAACCTACCTCATGAAGCCATACACTTCCAGACTCCTGACCCGTGAAGAGAGGATCTTCCACTACAGGCTGTCCAGGGCAAGGCGGGTGGTGGAGAACGCCTTTGGCATCCTGGCCAACAGGTTCCAGGTACTTCTCACCACCATGCAGCATCGCCCAGAGACCGTGAGGAGGATCGTGGAAGCTTGCTGCATCCTGCACAGTCTCATGCGCACCCGCTACCCAGTGTTGCAGGACAGGCTCGTGGACCGTCAACAAGGCAATGGGGACATGGAGCCTGGGGAATGGAGGCAAGGGCGAAACCTGATCTACACTCAGGATGTGCAAGGCCACAACAGAGCCTCTAACTTCCGTTTAAAACAGACGGCAATAAGAATGATTTTCTAAAACAAGATCCCATTACCTATTAATATGAATCAGATATATTTTGCATTGGAATTTTGCAAGCTGTGGGCATGCAAATAAAATGGGGGAGAGATGGTTCTTCCACAAAATGCTTGCTATGCTCACAAAACATCAGTGTGATGGAATCTCCAGCTAGAATGGAGGGAAATATTAAGAGGGGCCCAAGCTTAAGAGTCCTTGCACTGCAGAAAGTAGCTCAGGCTTGACCTCCCTCAGAATCTCTGAAGCCTTATCTTACTGTTTCCCAAGCAAATTCAGTCAGCCTGGCAAGATTTCTGCAACACAGGGGACTAACAATAAAGCTTCTGCTTGATATTATTCATGAATGGTTCTGGTTGCTTACATCTAACAATAGTTCACCAGAAGCACCATCTTGCATGCCCCCTGGGATATGTCAACCTCAAGCATGCCTTTCTTGTTGTTCTTGGCAGATGGTTACATCTATCAACCAAACAGGAGTCTGCAGTCAACATCTTATTTATTTTGCACAAACAATAGGGCCTATGTGAAATACAAGGGCATTCTTGAAAATAGACATCTATTTTTAAACATTGTAAAAATGGAACAAGGAGAGTGGTTGATGCAAAGGAAGGGGTTTTTACCAACTTCAGGTTGGGCACCCCAGATTTAGGTACTCTCTGAAAATTGCTTAATGATGTGATACAATGCAGCACTTCTTTTCCTTTAAATTTTATTTCTTCTTACAGGATATGAATCAAGCCCCATCTCATCATCTCTTCTCTGTAAGGGAACAACACAATCATATAATATTAAATCGATGGAGTGTGCATAGAGTGATGCAAAAAGGAGAGGAAAACGTAAGTGGACTGTCTAAAGTAGTAAAAAGCACTTTCTTCACTTGAGATAAAATAATAAAGAAATGAGCCATATAGCCAACTCTAAGGGAATCCTAATATGAAACATTCCCACTGAACAAGGTGAAAGATGGTGGTGATGGGGCAGACTATGTTTCTCTTTCCATTTCTCTCTTGCATATTGATGTGAAGAGTTAATGAACGCAATATATTGGCTGACTAACATGTATTTTGAATGCAGCTTCTGTAGAGAGAGCTGATATGCATTTCATATATCATCCCACTATCAGAAAAGATACTGCTTTTCTCTGCATATGTCTGTTGAAAAGAAGATATCACTATTCTACTGATTTTTGCCTCTAGGCCAGTTTAAACTGTGTAGAAATTAGAATTCTAATTTCTACAAACTACTGAATTAAACGTTTTATAGAGAAACACCCTTGTTTGGAATTTTCAAATCTGACTTGCTTTTAAATGATCTAGACTAGAACAACTAAACCCACTATACCAAATGACAACCACCATCACACAATATCTTTCTATAAATGTACTCAACACTAAACTTTATTTCTCCAGCACAAATGCTTGATTATTTTGCCTCTCTGGTAATGTTTACAGAACGGGTATCAAACTCACAGTGTCACATTGCCATCACGTGACATAATACAACATGCCCTCCTTTGTGGAGCTGGGATGGGCGTGGCCCATGTGATGCATCCAGCCCATGGGCTGCCAGTTTGATAGCCCTGCTCTATAGCAATGTTGCTTAAACTTTTTTTAAAATTTGGGACCCTTTTTCCTTTTAAAAAATTATGAAGGAACCTGAAATAACTTTTGTTGCATGTTTTATATTTTCAATAATGACTGTATTCAAAATTAAAATGGATGTATTTGTATGATATTTCTTTATCAAATATGTACAAATAATATTAAACCCAGTAGATCTTAATATAAATATAAAAATTTTAATGAAAAGAACTTCTATGTTTTTAAAGATTTTTGGTTACTAATCACAAAATAGCCTGTAATTTAACCTACCACATACTATTTTACAGAAATCTTCTGTTTTCATATAATGACAATATGCATCCTTCAGAACTTGCTGGCTATATTGCACGTATGAAAGAAACATACAAAAATATGGAGCTGTTGTTGGAGGACATTCAGTACACCAAATACAGCTGGAATTTCTTTGGGGATCTAAAAGTAGTGGTTCTGCTGCTTGGAATTTAGCTCAGCAATACCAAGGCACAAAGATATTTTTGCTTCCACTTCACGATAAGAAAGTTGTGAAAGTTGTGAACAAGGAAGGTAAAGTTTTCATTATTTGAGATAGATGTTTCTAAGAATAACTGATGCAAAGATTAAGGAGGCATGTTTTGTTGGGTCACAGATCAGATATGTCATCAATGACAAGAGGCTTGAAGATCTGTTACTGCAGGAGTTCTCAATCCCTGGTCCGCACCCTGTTAGGAATCAGACTGTGTAAGTGGCGTGCTAAGCTCCATTTGTGCAAATAGCGGTTGCACATGTGAAACCATCCCTTCTCTCCCTGCCACCAATTCTCAGAGCTGGAAAGGTTGGGGATGGCAATATTAACAGGACTAGAGAAAATCCCCTGGAAAACATTCAAGAACGTCATGGAGAATTTTCTTGGTAACTAAACAGCATCAAACTATATTCAGCTGGTTGACAAACTTCTTAAGTGTATAAGATCATGTCATTTAATATTCATTTTCTGCATTCATCCTTGGATTTCTTTTCTGAAAATCTAGGTGTAATCAGTGATCAATATGGTAAAATGTTTCTCTAAGACATTGCCACGATGGAAAAATGGTATCAGAACAATTGGAATCCATCAACATTGGCAGACTATTGTTGGTACAAAAAAATAACCACAGCAAAATACTTATAGCTCTTTGAACTCATATAGCATGTTAGAAACATTATGCAATTAAATAGAACATGGAACACAGAAATATAGGACTGGAAGGAACCTTAGAGGTCTCCTAGTTCAACAGCTGCTTGTGGAAGGAGACCTTATATCTCCTTGGTCAAATGGTTGTCCGGTCTAATTTTGATAACCTCCAGTTATGGAGCACTCACAAACCTGTGAAGCAAGTTATTCACTCTGTGAGGCATTAAAAATAATTCCATATTTCTCAAGCTTCCTATGTGATATATCATTCTCAAATTATATTTGTGTTCAGTTTCAAGGGGTCTATCTTAATCACTGAAAGTTTTTCAGGAAGCAAAACGTTTGCAAAATTTTGTTGTCCGCTAGCTACCGCTAACCACCAAAAAATAATTTGCAAAAAGATGAATTCATAGCACTACAAACCCTGAAAAATGATAACAGCATAATAATACTCCCAGCAGACAAAGGAAATGCCACAGTA
>BLBF01000007.1:605572-652289 GCA_015471245.1 Laticauda colubrina
CCTATTAGTGTCTTACCAAATAATATAGCCATCCCAGATGTTGATTTTCTAGTGTTTATATCAGTTGCAAAACTTGCATCTGCATAAGCACTAAGATTCAAATCACCCTTTGGTTCTATATATAATGCATGGTTTATTGTTCCCTTAAGATATCTCAATATTCTTTTTAAGGATTTCCAATGACATTCTTTTGGATCTGAATTAAAACGTGCCAGCTGATTTACACTATAAGCTATATCTGGCCTTGACCAATTGCTTATATATGATAAGCTACCAATCAAAGATTGACATATGGACTTATCAAATTTGGGACTTTGATCATTAGTTTGGCAAACTTCCTGACTCACTGGAGTCTTTGCCGGTTTACAAAGTTCCATCTTATAAGTTTTAATTAATTGGCAAATTTTATCTTCTTGAGATATCTTAAAACCATTATTTGTTTTATTTATTGTCAATCCTAGATACCTTTTAATTTCACCTAAATGCTTTATTTTTATCTTTTTGGCTAATAATGATATAATCTCATTAGCTTCATTATTAGTCTTAGTTATTAAAGCAATATCATCAGTAAATAATAATAATAATAATGATACCGTTCCATTATTTTCTCTTTTAAACACACACGGATCTGCTAAACCAGATTTAAAACCTATATTGTTTAACTCTTTCACAATATATTGGTTCCACTCAAACCCAGATTGTTTCAACCCGTAAAGACTCTTTTTGAGTTTCCAACAATCATTACTATTTACTTTATTGTCTTTTATACCAATTGGTTTTCTTAAATATATAGTGTGCTGCAATGGTGCATGTAGATAAGCAGTTTCTACATCTAAATGGTTAATGACATAGTTTTTCTTAGCTGCCCACACTAATGCTGCTCTTAAAGATGTTGCTTTAAGGCTTGGTGCAAAAACTTCATCATAATCAGATGCAGTTTGATTAAATCCTTGAGCTACTAACCTAGCTTTATGGGTAACAGTCCCATCATTTCCAGTTTTTACTTTAAATATCCATTTGCACCCAATGGATTTTTCTCCTGGAGGTAATTTGGCATCTTCATAAACTTTCATTACCTTTAATGAATTTAGTTCTTTTTCCATTGCCTTTTGCCAATTCTCCTGATCCTTAGCAGGATACATCCTAAGTTCATCTACACTAGTTGGAACTTTAGTTACTTGGCAAACTATACTTGCTTGATACCTATCAGGTGGTCTAGTTACACGTGTAGTACGTCTAGGTATTATAGGACTTACAGGTGGACTTTCATTTATTAATTGTTCTTGATTATGTAACTCTTCCTGATCAACTATTTCCTCTTGTTCTGGTCCTATTTGCTCTTCGTGGACTTCTTCTTTAATTGGACTCTTCTTATAGCTAATCTGATCTTTCTGCCTTTTGTAGGGTTCAATAATTACTTCATTATTTAAATCTTGCTCTAATCTATTCCATCCTACATGTTCTAGGAATTTTGCACTAGCACTGGTGTAAACTCTAGATGTACCTGGTTCCCAGAATCTATAAGATCTATGATTAGATGTATATCCTACAAAAAATAATCTTTTAGCTCTATGCTGTCCTTTGTGTCTAAGTTGTGTAGGGATATGCACCCATGCTGGTGCTCCAAATGTGTGCATGTAACTTAAATCAGGTTTTGTACCATGCCACAGTGTGAATGGTAATTCACCTGTTGTTGAATTAACAACATTATTTAATATATGATTACCACACATTATTGCTTCTCCCCATAAATTGTCAGGTAATCCTGAATCAGACATCATAGTTTGTGCCATTGATTGTAATGTTTGGCCTCTTCTTTCTATAAAGGCATTATGTTGTGGCCTATATGGTGCAGACATTTTATGTTGAATCCCCAATTGTCTTATTCTGTTTTTAAATTTATTATTTGTGAATTCTGTGCCATTATCAGTGATGAAAGTCACTAATTTTCTTTTTGTTTTTCTCTCAGCGAATTTTAGCCAATTAAATATATTTTGATATGTTTCAGTTTTACTTTTCATTAAATAGCAAAACCCATATCTAGAATAGTGATCCATTATACTAAGTATATAGCGAGCTCCTCCTACACTTGGTTTTTTCGGACCTATTAAATCAGCAAATACTACTTCTAAAGGCTCTTTAGTAGTAAATCCATCAACTCTATTTGCCGGTATAACCCTGCTCTTATTTTGATTACAGGCATTACATTGTAAATACTTATCACAAGGTTTCAAACTTATTCCCTTAGACAATTCAACAGTTTTCTTAAGCATTTTAAAATTTAAATGCCCTAGCCTTCTATGTAACAAGTGAATACATTCATCATGAGGTTTCTGGTTTTCATAAATTGTGTTAGCCACCTTTAAACCATCATCATATAACACATATAAGCCATCTCTTAAAGATGCAGTAATTTTCTTATCATCTTTTGTAAGTATGCAGTTATCTCCCTTAAATGTAACTACATATCCTAGTTTAACCAAAATTCTAACTGAAATTAAATTAAACTTAAGTTGTGGTACATATAACATTTTTACATTCTCTTTTATAAAAGAACAATATGCTATACCTTCACCTTTAGCTTTCAGTTTCCAGCCATTGGCTAACGATATTTGCTGTTTACTCTGGGTCATTTTAACAAAATTTTTGTTATCATTTGTTATACAATGGGATGCCCCACTGTCAACCACCCATAAATTATTTCTTACAGCTCCGTTAGTATACATGGCTAACTCTAAATGTTTATTTATCTTTTGATGATTTGTAGTATTCTGGCCAGCGTTCTGGCGCTTTGCCTTTTTACAAAATCTTGCCAAATGTCCTCTTCCTCCACAATTAAAGCACTTTTTAATTGCATATGCAGTAGGAGTTTTATTATCTTCTTTTTGAGGTTGCTCCCTCCTTAATTCATCTCTTTCATGCCTTCTTCTGGCCTCTTCAATCAATCTGCCAGTTATATCAGTTAAAGTTAAATTTTCCTTTGGCAAAATTTCAAGTGAAGTTACGTAGTTATCATAACTTTCATCAAGGGAAGATAGAATTATATAAATTTGATGTTGTTCAGAGAAAATAATTTCTTTTTCATTTAATTCTTGAAAAATGCTTTGCATAGTTTTTAAATGACTCTGCATATCACCATTTGTTTGGAGATGTGTCCTGAAAAGCTTCCGTGTTAGATTTATATGTGAACCAACCTTATCTCGGACATAAATCCTCTTCAGCTTCTGCCAACAGCCAAAAGCCGTTTTCTCTCCGTGGATATAAACAAGCTGTTGATCAGTTAAGGTTAACGCAATTATGCAAATAGCTTGTTGATTTTTATGCTTAAATTCTTCTATCTTTAGTCTGTCTTCCTCATCCTCTGAATCCCATTCTTCTACGTTTGGTGGATTTTCAATTATGTTCCACAGACCTTCTCCTCGTAGAAGTAGACTACATTTTGTAGACCATGATACATAGTTTGTTCCATCTAGCTTGGATATAAGGGACAAACTTTGTAAATTGACTTGTGCCATGTTTTCTTATATGGATATAAAAATATAATTAATAAAACACAGCTGTCTGTTTACTGTAATGTATAAAAATACAAACTCTCACCTTTTACATAAATCTGTTTAACCTAGTTAAACTGACTTTGCAGCCTCTGGGCCCATAACCAGTGTTAAGCCTGGGTTCCCCAACCAGGGTTAGGTAGACAAGCTAAACAGAATATGCAGCGTTAGTCAGATAGGCACACAGATAAATGAGTGAGCTATTTTTACATACAGTAAAAATAACAGATACGCTTGTGCTATCAAGAATATATTTTATTCCAGTATAAGTTTATAGCATAGTCAAAAACAGTCCTATATTCATTTACCATGTAGTCAGTCCATTCAGGGATATTCAATTAGCAAAGTCCATGTAGAATATCCTATTGTCAGTTCACATAAATCAGTCCGTTGTTGTCTCTCCCGTTCGAGCAATGCAGTCTTGCTTCCAAGCAGTAATCAGGGATCATCAAAACCAGAGAGAGAGAGAGCAAGCTGTAGCCTTGCTACTTTTATATGGTTTTCATAACCACACCCATAGTTGCTATTTTACAGTTAAAGCTGCATACACTAACTATGATTTATAGTTAGTATTTCACCTAAAACAGTTAGGGTGAACAATGTTATCCCTAACAATAATAAACATTAATGAAAACTTCAAAAAAAAGAAAAGAAAGAAAGAAAAACACCATGGTAATAAACCTGTACATTTTCCTGTTTGAAAAAAAAAAAGTGCTATCAAATCATAATAGGGCCTAAGAAAATCTGGCAACCACTATGCCTGGGAATGCAGATTTGTTTTTTAACACTATCATCTCTCTCCCTCTCCCTCCTCCCTCTCTCTCCCTCCGTTTTGTAATTTTCTATATTTCATTACTAAATACGTAAACACCTCTGTCTAGTTCATTTTTAATATTGTTTATTTGATCTAAAGCAGAGATGGGCTGCACATAATCTAACAACCGATTTGCCTAATGCAAAACTGAAAATGTTAGCGTGCATGCGCCCATCCGCTTGCTTGCAACAAAAACATGAGAATTTCCTGCGTGCGGCAGCTGCAGTAAGTAGAGCAGATGAGGTACAAAAATCAGCTGGGCTGTATGGGCAAGGTGAATGATCCAGATATATAGGACGGAATAGCACCAGGGCAGGTGGACAGGCCCAGCCGGTGATTGGAACTACTGGTACGGGCGAGCCAGTCTGAACCAACAGCAGTCCACCACCGATCTAAAGTTTTCATCATTTTGCCCAGTGTTATGTCATCTGTAGATATGATAAATGTCCCCTTATCACTGATGAAGCCCATAATGCATTTTTCTTCAATGAGATTGCTGCTTAGCCTGTTTGCTGCTGCTTATCACTATCCTTTTAGATTTCAAAGTTTAAAAATAATATTTTTTTTTTTTGCTAAGCACAGGGTATGTGCATGTGGTATTGTATTTAGGATGTAAATAAGGCAGCCTTTCTTTTTCCAAGTGGGGTGGGGGTACCAAAACTCTCCTGCTGCTTTTGCTAATATATTAATTTCATAAATATTTCACAGGGAATAAGTTGCTTTCACAGTTTGTTTGGAGATTTTCTTTATAGCATGTGTACATTTTTTAGAACCCAGTTCATCCATCATGAACAGGATTCTAAAACACCCCACACAGCCTTAGACTTTAAAAACATTCCCTAACTTTCTTAAAAACCCAAGTTTTTGAAAACAGTCTTATTATGAGGTTAAGACAAGGCACAATCCTAGAATGTAGCAACAAATGAAATGCTGAAAATTAAAAGGAACAGTAATGGAACATTTTTATTTAAGAATAAAACAAAGACAAATTTAAACAGGGCAAATAAAAATCATTCCAGGGAAAAAAAAGATCATTTAAGCTATGGAAGATCAATGATTAATGAATATATATATATACTGGCCTTAAATAATTTACAGTTCACTTATAAGTTTGCTATCAAGTGTTCCAGCCCTGAGATAATATAAATATGTTCCAGCCCTGAGATAATATATGATCATAATAATAAAATTAGCTTTTTTACAAGATAGTGTATCTGAATTAATTTTTTCAAATATGAATAGGCTTGAAGTAAACATTTGTAGCTTATTGAGCAAAATATGGCAAAATGATCTGTTCTGGACAAGAAATACTATAAGTGCTGCAGGTATTAACAATGAAACAAAATTTTCCGAAAAACATGTATATCTATGGAAGAGAAGGATAGAACAGCTCTGAATGAAAATGATTTGATTTTGTGGAGATAATGCATTCAGGAAATTGAAGGTATAGGTTTAGTTGTAAATGAAAATGATAAAATTTGTGCTAGAAAGTATGAATTTGCATTATTTAGATTGTGGCGAGTGCAAATGGAAATTAATCTATAGGTGGGTGACAGTTGAATGTTATGCTCCAGTAAACACAGAAGAGGAGAATTTGGGAAAAATTGTATGACGTTGCGGGTAGGAGGGGAAGACTATTTGACAGGTGACATGAATAGATGGATAGGAACAAGATGATAGAATATACAAAACATCATTGGGGCATTTAGAGAACAGAGTCTGCTGATATCTGTTTAAAAAAGATTTCTTCTGCATATGTGTAAAGAAAATACATATTTGCAGCGCAATGGAATAGTGGTGCATACTATATTTTTCTCAGGAAAATCATTGATAGCTCAAAACAGTTGACTTCAAAATAACAGTAGCCTTGATAGGAGCAGCACTAAAGTAAGGAGTATGATAAATTATAAAATGTTTTTATGCAAAGAAGCGGCTGATTTCTGAATATATTATAAGCAGTGCATATAGGAATAAAGCATGAGTCAGAATAAATGAAATGTAAGTTCAACCATGGGATGTGATGAAAACAAGGATGATTTTCAAAGACAAAAAAAGTATAGACAAGTGTAGCAAATAGTAATTTAATCGAGTTCAGTTTTGCTTCCTTTTTTCCCCTTATCCTATGTCTTTAGCTTACTTCTCCTTAATCCTTTTCTGCTGTCAGTGTAACATTGCTTTCCCCCCCAAGGTAATAGGTATGTATGTATGAATTCTTACTATGCCACTGCAATGTGAAGTAAATTTCTGAAAAAATATAGCAGGTCTAAATTGTAATTCAGTCGCACAAAGCAACTGCTAATATATAAAAGAGCATTGCCACAAGAGAGCTTTGTTTGATATAATATGCATGGTAATCTACACAGTGCATCTGAATGAGAAATAAATGTTCCTCTGGAAGTACCAATGCTGTCCTGTTTTATAAGATAGACTGAATTGACCATGGAGGAATAACTGAGCAAGAAGATCACAAGGATTTTTGATAGTCTTTCCTGGGAGACTGCTATTTTCAGCGGAATACAGTATAATCCTGCCTTATTCCATTCTTCAGTAAACCAATTTAATCTTAAAACACCAGTCCACAAATGCTGTGAATTCAGCAGTCCTCTTCCAGTTTTTTTCAGGGACTGATACTGGCTTCATGCCAAGTGTGTATGCTTTTAAAGGGTTATATCCCAAGTGATTAGACTTTTAGGGTTCTTTTAAAGCAATGCTCCTTAGCGAAACATCTTCAGAGCGTTCAAATCATAAGCACAAGTTTCCTGCAATGTTTACCCAGTTGTCTTACTCCCACAGGGTGTTGTTAGACTCTTGCTGCAGGCAACAAAAAGCTATCTTTAAACTATCTTTTAAAAAGTAAATTAATGCTTCAAAGTCTCATACGTTTTCTCAGTACTTCACAGACACTGAGATTCTTTCACATGGTGTAATGCACAAAGAAGCCTAAAATCTATTCTATGACTGCCAATATATCACATGGCACTATAGAAAGGGGAGGGGGAAAACAAAAATAAGATGAAGAATAAAAAGTGACTTTACACTTCATTTAATGACAGTTAAGTTAAAGCAAATGTTGTCTACATTTAATTCTACTAAAAAGCAATATAAACAACCGTGGCAGCGCTTAAAATAATTTTGTGGCCTGTATTCTTCATTGCAGGTCTTCTGCCCCTTTAAAGGCTACCGCAGTTAATCTCAGCATCTCCAACGGCCGAAACAGCTGGGAGCCTCCCAAGCCAAAGTGCAGGAAGGAGGTGAGGATGGTATTCAAACTCCTCTCACAACCAGAACTTTAGTACCTTGTAGATCGGCCCTCAGCCGATCCCAAGTCCAACGACCGGGGCAGAGCCCCGCCATGTTGCAGTTTGACAGTTGTCAAAGTGATAGACCGGTTCCGGCTTGCAATAGAATTCAAGAATGATGTTTTTATTCCTATTTTTCCAATCCATTTGAAAGGATTTGTTAAATTTGCTAGGAGAAGAAATTAACATGGCATCCAACAAGCTGACTGAGTCAATTTCTGGTGAGGTCCCTAGCAGCAGAGGGAATGTCATCAAAGTTTTGACAGATTCAGTCCAATCACAGGCAGAGACTGATCACCCAATCCTGAATACTATCTCCACCACAATGGAAAACCCAAACTCTGTGCATTCTAAATTTAGGAAAGGGACATCACAAAACAATCACATTTTAGGAAAGAAAAACGTTTCCCAAAATGCTTGATTGTGGCCTACAGCACTATATACTATTTGGTACTTTATTTGATATAAGAATGAGGCTTGCATACATTTACTCCTGTTTACTTTGTAGAACATTATAAAGCATACACACATATTTCTTTATTTCACATGGCATCTTATGTATTCCTGTAATAATCACATACTTGATCAACTTGGATTAACAAATAATTTGTTAACAAAGGAAAAATAGTACAGAGTAAGTTATCTTTGAAACAATAAAAGCTTACTACGAGGAAGAAACTTTTTAGATAATGCTATAAAACAATGTCAACTTGCCTGTTTCCCATTGAAATAAAACACCAACCTCAAAGCAATCAGACGGTTGTCATCAATTAAAGTCACCACTTCAAACTTGCTTCAAAATGCAAGTTTGCCATTGCCACGTACTGTTTAAAAAGATGCATTTCATTACCAGCATAATTGTGTCTTGAGTATAGATGCATCTATGTTCTCCAGTTATTGGACTCTTCCATTGCAGATATTCCATATTTGGCATTCCTACTAGCCAACATATTAGCTGAGAATTATTCATAATTGCCCGATACTTTAATCCCTTCCACCCAATGGTGGGATTCAAATTTTGTTACTACTGGTTCTGTGGACGTGGCTTGGTGGGTGTGGCAGGGGAATGATACTGTAAAATTTCCAGCCACAGGTGGTATTTGCCGGTTCTCCAAACTACTCAAAATTTCCACTACCGGTTCTCAGGAACTTGTCAGAACCTGCTGAATATCACCTCTGCTTCCACCTCTGATAAATATATGAGAGCATCTTGGCCAAATCTCTAAACAGGGAAAACTTTCTTCTTGAGGTTAAACTTAAATGGAGGAGGTACTTTTGAAAACCCCTGAGAGCAACCATATGGGAATGAACAATCTAACACTCCAACCAGTTGTCCATTACAAGCACAGACTAAGGACTTGTTCACCAAATTCTCAGGGAAAACCTCAAACTCTCTCTGGAGCCTCTTGGAGTCCACCAATTACCTGGGGTCGGCAGATCAAATGGACGCTGACTCCCTAAAGGATTGATACTATGCGTAAAAGGGTGAGCAGGAAGTAATTGGCCATGGCAATCAGCTAGTATGAATGTATTCCACTGCCAGATCACATCTGATAAAAATTATCAGGATAAAGATTATGTTTTATGCAAAACAATGATAGTTCTAGGCAATGGTGGGATTCAAATTTAACTGGCGGAAGATGAGCAACTGAAAGTTCACATTTACTTCAAATTGTCAGTCAAAGCTACTCACTCCAGTCCCTATTACCCTATTGAACTGCTACATGCTTTTGAGGCATCAGCTCTGACAATGAGAACAGTGAGAAGTCAAAAAGATGTCAAAAACAGTAGCAAAGTGTAGGAACTTTCTGTATCAAGCCTTTATCAGTAACAATAGCAATTACATTGCACCTTCTGGAGATACCCTTTTACTTCCTAGGTGATTTAAAACAACAGGTGCTGCATGTCAAAACAAACTAGAAGGCCACAAGCAGCTTGAAAGTAAAACTTTGGAAACTTCAGGAAAACTTTTTCATTTATAAATTAATGTTTTAATTTTCTCAGTTTAACTAGTGTGAATCTTTATAGATTTTAAACAATGCTAATTCATAACAAACAAAGGCATTAATAGCTGAAGGTATATGGAATTCATAAATAGTACAAATGTAGTTAAAGCCATCTGTTTTGAGATACATTTCTATTACAATTCATAGGTAAAATTGTTTTAAAATTGTAAATTAGCACAAATAATACCAACAAGTTACTAAAACAAAGCATGAAATACAGATGTGAATAGTAGCAGCTACAACATTTTTTAAAAAAAATCAAATGATTAGTTTCTTGCTTCACCTACTAGATTCAAATTCCCAATGAAGAGTTGCAAGATATCTTGCAACTCTTCATTGGTAATTGATAAAATATTTTAAGCCATCGTGTAAGTGAAACCAAAGGAACCAAAAAGAACAAAAATTGAAATATATCCCAAAAGGCTTTTTATTCAAAATCTGCTAGTGTTATAAACACAATTTCAGTTGATTTTAGGAACTAATGAAGCAATGCAGAAATACTCCAGAGAAATTTAGAAGTAAAAAATCTCGAGGACCAGTTGGATGTTATTATAGGGTATTATAGCTAAAATATTCTTGGCTCATAACAGAAATTCTGATAAAATTCAGTTGCAATAAATACCTTACTATAAAATTAGCAACTGTTTTGTTTTATGTGAAAGGTAAAGAAATACATTTTTGAATATGTTGAAAACCTATCAAATACGAACCATTTAATATTTTTCACATATATTTCAAAGTTTCAATTCAGTGTGGGTTAAATTCAGAAGTAAGCCTCACTGAGTTCTACAGGACTTTAGCTTAAATAAATACTGACTCAAAAGGGAATAATTCAATAATAGTTTCATATTCTTGTCACTATTAATGCCTGTAGAACTGGACTTTATCTTGCATATTTCTGAATTAGTGTTACATGAAAGAAGAATGATTGTTTAAGAATCAAAAGAAATTAGATAAATCAAGAAACATAATTCCTAATAAATAACAATTCCCATTAAATACACCTACCTATCATCTATCCATTCAATCACATATTTTATTATATTTCTGATTTTTATGCAAGATTCATAAAGTCTTCCTTTGCATAAATCATTATTTCAATCTTTTTATTAATGCAGCTTTCTCTCTAAATTTCATTCAAAGGTATATTTTTTTTTTCCTAACAAATGAATTATTTTATATATATGAGATTCTGCACTGGCAAAAAAGTACATGTATACAGTATACACTGAGCACAGTATGATTAACCTTTTCTCTGGCTGGGACAGTATTCCAGAAAGAAGCAACATTTTCACCTAATACTTTGAAGGAAAGAGGCTCTGCATGAACATGCACACAGAGAAAGCTCAGAGTATATTCTGAAACTTGAAACCCCCCCCCCCCAAAAAAAAAAAAAAGAGAGACAAGGCTGCTTTAATGAATTATGGAGATATCTGTACATCCTGTAATGCATTTTAAAAGATCGCTTTGCAGAACTTTAGACTTCATAATTCTATGTGGCCTGTTACAAAAGCTGACTGAGGTTTAAGGAAATTGATATGTATAAATCTGATCATATCAATTTTACTAAACGTTTAGCTTAGACCACAATTGAGCCCAAAGTTTCTGTTGTTAAATGAAACATAAGTGAGTTTTGTTCCATTTTACAACCTTTCTTGCCACAGTTGTTAAGCGAATCACTGCAATTGACAAGTTAGTAACCCGATTGGTAAGTGAACCTGGCTTCCCGTTGACTTTGCTTGTCCAAATGTTGCAAAAGTTCACATGATCACATGACCTTGGTACACTGCAATTGTCATAAGTATGAACTAGTTGCCAAGCATCTGAATTTCGATCACATGATCACAGGGATGCTACAAAGGTTGTAACTGTGAAAAATGGTCTTAAGTCACTTTTTTCAGTGCCATTGTAACTTTGAACAGACACTCAACAAACTGTTGTAAATCAAGGAATATCTGTAGTCTCAAAACTATATACAGAATTAATGCTACTTCAGAGGGCATGTATATACAAATTACTTGTGGGAGTGCCTGTTTTTTTTTTTTTTCAATTGCCAGTTTTACGGGACTCAGTGTAACATTCTGCATTCTTAATGGAAATCTTAAATCTATCTGGCCCCAATCTTAGAGGTATGTGCAGAAAAACAATTTCCTTGGCAAGGTTTTTCAGAAATGGTTTGCCACTGCCTCCTTTCTAGGACTGAGGAAAGTAACCAGTCCAAAGTCACCCAACCAGCTTTGTGTCTAAGGTGGGACCAGAATTTACAGTCTCCTGGTTTCCAGTCTGATGTGTTAACCATGACATCAAACTGGATCTTATTATAGGTATACCTGAAACCAAAATCAATCTGTGGACTGAAGGATTCAACATTCAATAACAAAATGAGCAGGGAATGTAAAAGCATCAGAAACACATATGGTAAAGGTGAAAAAAGGTTCACCAAATCTATCTGACTTCTTGTGGATAGAGAGTATTCAAATGACATGTGTAAATATAGAAAGTAAGCATGCGAACAATATTCTTAAGGCTCCTCAGAGAGCCTGGAATTTATTTTAAGATTCTTAAACCTGAGAGTTTCATCATGTCAATTTTCACTGCAATGGATATCTTAAAAAAAACCCTAACCAGTATATAGAAGATAAAGCTTTTAAATAGGTAAAAGTTTAATACAATACAATCTGATACTAAATAGTGTTAAAATTAACAATTAATTAGTTCCTTTGAGAAAGACATTCTATAATTAGCAAGAAAGTTCCTCTTTTTTACCAGTAAATTTTATCCCTGGGCTGAATTACATATAAAGTCACCTTGGCACATAGGAGAATACAGGCTGATAGTGCTTTTGATATTTGGGTCCCAAGCATTTGAAACTAGCTACAGCTTGATTTAAGAGGCAGCCATGAACTCTGTTTCCTTTGCTGGAAATAATATCTGACTCTTGTGTGAATCCTGTTTGCAAAGAAGACCTTGAAAATCTGACCTTCTGACTGACTAGCTGACAACTCGGACATGGCTCTCAGAACCTTGGACTGATTTTGGACTATTCTTCTGCAGAGTTCTTTTAAAAGCAAATCATTCAGGCCAGCTGGTCAGAGACCCTGTTTTCATTTGCATGCTTTCATTGTGGTTGTCTCTTTGACCTTGAGTAAACTATGAGCTACCATAGCAACTATGTGTGACTACTTCGGGTTTCAGTATTTGAAAACCAAAGTAGGACATGATGAAGCTGGAAAACTTAAAAAACAAGAACTACTTGGAATTCTGGAAAGATCTTGCTTTTGTACAATCTCAAAAGCCCGTCAAAGCAATTCTTCTGTTCTAGTTATACTTTCAGTTATTAAGATAAGGTCTCTTGGTCTCTTTCTTACAATTCTACCTCCCCTGGGTTGAGAAATCTCTTTAGCAACAGTCCTTTTTCTTCCTCTACTTTCCAGAGTCTCACACTAGAGACTCTTAGAATTCTATCACACTAAGAAACTCCAGAAAGTTGAGAAATTAGTTTCTCAGAAGGACAAGAGGTCCCACTGGTTCAACTAATGCATTCAACAATGGCTTTGAAGATTTTGTTAGGCATAGTTTGTTTATTCCTCAGATGTTTAAGCCAACTTCCTCCCTGGCTGACCTACATCTGTTTGGCTCAGTAAAAATGTTTAAAGTTCTGCCTAGCTTACATACATCTTTGGCTGACAGCTCTGTTTTATACAGTAGCTCTAACTGTCAGCTCTGAAGCATCCATCTTTTCTATTCCACAGAAAAGATGAAAAACTTAATACTAATATTATGGTTCTTTTTTAGCTTTCTTTTTAAATCTGTAACTTTTCTCTTATTTACTCCAGGAATCATATTGACACTCAAAACAATTCTCTATAACGATTTAGACTATGCAGTGTTTTAGGAATTAATTGCTACATATAATCTAATAAATGTGCTCCAAATAAATATCTAGCATGTTTTAAATGAAAGAAAGTACTTATTGCTACTTACATACCCAAATCCATAAAAAATATAAATGGCTTTGTATTAGAAATGTAAAAAAGGCAATTTTATTTTAACATATTTTAAATTTAAATGAAATGAAATTCAAACATTTAAGTTTGACACTTAAAGGCTAAATTGAACACAGAAGCAACCTTGAAGAATTCAGATGTGGTGTTTTAGGACCTAACTGCTGAACCAGGCTTGGAGTTGTAACAGAACCTAGATAAGTCCATACAACTGAAGACTAACTCCCAAACTCTTCCACCCAGAAGCACTTTGGGTCTTTACCTCCAATGTTCTTGTTTGGATTGGAGACATGATTCACTCTACCAACAGCAACATCAAATATGAAGCGTGCTTTTGCTGTTGCAATCATTATCACTTCTCAGCTTGCCAATGAACCAGGATGGAGGAAAGGGGGAGATAGAATGTATGCTCCAGACATCCATGAGAGCCAAGGACTGTTTGCCAAAGCCAGATTTTTTCTCATAACAATACAATGAGACTCAATTGGACAATGTGACCTGTTCTAATAAGAGTAATGAGAATCTATAGTTTAATTATATGGGTTTGTGTGGGAATTAGCTAGATCTAGTTTGGCACTCAACAGTTCCGAAATGTTGTACTCAATAAAATTTTGCATTCAGAGATTGGATTGTCTCAACCGTGTTTGCTTTGTTCCATGTCAGTCAGAACGTTGACAAATTACCTTTCAGGAGGTTCCTTCTCTCCATGACCTCTATGGCTACTAGTGTGTTGGAGTTCTCACAAATCTAATCATTTCTACAGGACTTCATCTTGGCCATGAAGAACACAGGAGTGGAATCAACACCTCTCCTCCCATATTGGGAGAGACCAATCTCACAAGGGATAATTAAAATGTAACTGTTACATTTAACTTGAAATATTACAATCCAAAACATTTAAAGGTGAAAAAGAATTTCTTTAAAAAAGAAAATTCAGAAGATAATGTGATACTCCAAATATATATAAGATATTGATCTACTATAAATAGGACTTCCTCACTTCACAGATCCAGTAAAGGAACAACTGATTTTCAAGAATCATTAGAATTATTACAAGAAGATTCTGAGTAGGAAAATAAATTACTGGATATTCTGGAATATGCTATGAAACTATGAAAAAAGGCTGAGATAAAATACATTTATTGAGCTTATATACAGAAAGAAAGACGAGATACACAGAAACAAAAAAGATCAATGAAAGCTATCAGTTCCTGGCTCAAACATATTTGCCTAATTCTACAGAAATAGAATTTCCCCCCCCTTAAAATAGACATACTCACTTCTTTTAAACTGGGCTTCCTTTGTCCCTAGAAATTCCAACGTATAATCTGAAGTTAATCCTCTCTTTTATCAGCCTCCATTCAGCAACCTCTTTTCCCCTTTTCATTCCTGCTTTATTTTAGAAGCAAAATTTTCATATCTATCTAGGCAAGGGAAAAACAGTGTGTGCCTACATAACAGAGAGGGCATCTTTTTCTTATTGAGATGTTCGTTTTATGTACTGAACATAGTGACAAAGAGGGTAGACAAATGATAGGATTTGAGTCTCCTGCACAATAAACAGCACAGGATACCCCCTCAAGGACAAAGGAGATGCACTGAATTAACATTAACACACTGAAGCATCCTGTTGCACCCTGGTAGAACCTGCTTAAGTGAAACATGCATTTTTCTAGGATTATATGACTACTGTGCAACCGTAGCAAAAAAAGAAACAACTTTTAAAAAGAGGCATCAATAAAGGAGGCATGCTTGCTCTGAAGAAGCCTCCTTGTTTTGGATCCAAAGAACAGATCCCTAAACTAAATTTTCTGCAAAATGCTGAGTTACATAAAAGTCACTTCAATATTACAAGCAGCTCCTGAACATGTGCTTTATTAGACCTATCAGTTCAATAAGCATTCTGCCAGCCAGAGAGAAGGATCAGGGATGTGAGAGAACAAATTTTAAGATTTACCAGATGAGACAAATTATATTATTACAAACAGTGACAACTATGAACAGAATAAGGAGAAAAGTCAAAAACTTGGAGATCTACAGGTTGCTCTCACCTATCCTTCTGGTGTAAGAAAAGAATCAGGAAGGGAAAAGAAGAATCGGTTATGACTGTTTAAACAAAAAGTGCTGATAGGAGGTATTACTTTCTGGGATTTGATGTGAACGATCTGGATGATGCACTGGAAACATGAGATAGGTTGTATTACATGAGATTGATGCAATGAGGTTGCATTGCAAGGTTTGATAAAAATGCATTTGGTTGAGATGGCTTTGAAACTGAAGGATGCTGAAGTCACATTAAAAAATTCTTGAACAGGTTTCAGATGCAGAAACAGGTCTATAAAAACAGGTCTATAAAACCTCAAACAGGTCTATAAAACCTCCCAGAAAATAGGAAGAATAATACTTTTTGATTGTTATGGCCTTTGTAATCCCTATATTAGTACTTTAAGAAATAATTTATTTTTAAAACTATCATTCAGTTCTAAATGTGGGACAGAAAATTTATTTAGGCAGTTAAAGGATACAGTTCAGAGGTGGTATTCAGTAGGTCCTGACCAATTCTGGAGAACCAGTAGCAGAAATTTTGAGTAGTTCAGAAAACCGACAAATGGCACCTCTGACTGGAGATTTTACAGGATCCTTCCTCTGCCGTGCTCAACAAGTCACACCCACAGAACCGGTAGTAAAAAAATTTGAATCCCACCACTGGTAGTTTGCTTAAAGTTCAAGTAAAGGAACTTGGTGATGCTTTGCAAGGAGTATTTAGATTAAAATGAAATGAATAAATAAATATAATAGTATTTCTATCAAGGGAAAGGGTGGGATGATGCTTTCCAAGAGTAAAGTGCAGGTTTTTTTCAAAGAGGCATAAAGTAGGAGTGATAAACATCTGCTGGAAAAGAAACTCTGTCAAATTTCATCCTTCCTAGGAAATTCCTCACTTGTTTTTCTGATATCTCCTTTCCTTAAGTTAAAAGAAATGGTGGAATCAATTGTTGGCCTGATGCAAACTAATAGGGAAGCCTTGGCAGAAATAGCAGGAACTCGAGAAGGAAATTAGTTCTTTATTTTAAGGAAGTTAAAACCTTACTGTCCAAAGGTGCTCAGCACTGAAGAAGCTTCTTGGATGAGAAGTAAAACATCTTCAAATAAAAACCAGAAAATCCAGTTGCTTCTTGAAAAAAGCACCCTTGGGACAACCATGACTGGATGACTGAGAATCTTCATAGACATTAAAAGCTTACTGTAATTAAATATGGATTTATAGAAAATGAATTTTAATAACCATAGAACAATGATATGTAGGATTCCATAAGCAAGAAAAAGTAATGAGAATAGGAGTTCAAAATGTTTAGAGTTCCTTAAAATTTACTAGAGTGCATTTGCAAGTCCCATCTTAAAGAGGGGAATATTTTAAAAAATGTTGACTTCAAAATCCTTATTTCTTTGGCCTTTTATTGAAGATGAATTATAAAAGCCCATGGTGATTCAAGGATTTGTCTCCTACTTCACTGTCAGAGTTCCAGTGATTCATCAGTGATGACTGAGGAAACTTTAAAACTGTGAATCTCGATTATGGAAAGTATTAAGGATCCCATTATGAATTTCAGATTAGAATCCACAAAACAAAACCTAAAAGGAAGTGATAGTAACATAGTGTAGTACATGAATAAAGGATTAGTAATTTCAAATGATTATTTGAATATAAGGCGAGGTGCACACATGCCTATTAATGTCATTAGAGATGGTAATATGTGTAATCCATCATTATAAAATGGAGAATGAATATATTCCAGTGGGTTTTTTTGGCCACAATACAGAAATGCCTTCTTCTGCAATGTTTTCCAGATCCTCAATTTGGCTTTTTATTATTGATCTTCCATCCAAATAAAAAAATCCTATTTGGTTTTCCTAAGATCAGCTAACTCAATTTTCATATTTTTTTCAAATGAATATATCAACATCTAAGCAGCACTCTTTATGTGTATATAAATCCATGTTTAGGGTCATATCCATTACACATTTCAAATATTTCAGTCTAGAACCATAATATGAACCTGTGAGGGAAAAAAAATCACACGTCATGCAGATAACAAAATTCTGGTATAGTTCCATGGTAAGCATATATTCACTAATAATGGTGTAGTTTATATATACCATGCCACCAAATTCAGTAAAATTAGCCTGCTGTTGCAAATAATTTTCTGAAGCCTACAAAGGGATAGGCTTAAGGGAGGGGAAAGGTTGTTATTTTGACAACAAGGCCATTAGAAACCAAACAAGAGGAATTCAAGTGTTTATTTCTTTCTGCACAGTGAAAAAAAATTCAATCAACAACACTACAAATCATGTGGGTACATTAATTATGAAATTTCTCCTCTTGGGTTGTTTTTCCTCAAGCATTCTGAAAGTTTGATGAAATAACCTATTGTGATTAATCAACAACAATAACATTACTCTTGACAAGCCATAAATAATAATGAAATGAACATCTTAAGAATAACATTTGCAACAATACAGAGAAAAATCAAATGAGCAGAAAACCAGCCCATATCCAAAGCATATGGAGAGCAGAATCAAGTCTCTTTCAAGCTGAGATAAATTCCTGGTGATTTCATTAATACATTTGTATAGTGGTTTCTTTTTTAGAAATGTACCATTGTTTCTTGCCAGATTTTTTTTTTAAACTTCCCAGTCTACCCTTTATCCTTGGAAGTCAATAATCCAAATATTATCCTTGCACAGCCCTGCTAAGCCTCCAAGTATATTAGGCATTCTAGTATACAGATTTTGGGTGGAGTGACTTACTGGTTTAAAATAAGACAAATTAAAACTCTACTTCCTCCTCTTGCTTTTAATAGTAATAAGATGTAATTCATGTTTAAATGGAATTAAGGGACAGAAGATTATACAAAGGGAAGCTTTATCAACTCTGATATATTCAAATATATTAGCATTCATAAGCCCTTTTCTCTTCCCAAGTATCTCTTGACTTCTTGCTGATATTTGAAGATTTTTATTAGTACATACAAAAGAAAAACAACAACAGAAAAGTACTTAAAACAACAGAATTGTCTCATTATTACAGATAGCATATTATGGAATAAGACTTTATGATCCTGGATTACAAATGTTTAGTCAACAATTGATCTGTTTGTCTTTAAAGATCCATAAGAGACTATATTTTGTAGACTTCATAACAGAAGTTGATTCCCTGTTAAACTGTTAAAGAAGAGAACATATCACAGGAGAATAATAGCAAGTATAGATTTTTGCTCCAAAGTAAATTTCTACAGATGACACACTTCAGAAATTGTATTTCAAATTCCTGCCTCTGGCTGTCCTGGCAAGATGGTGCTGAGCAATTGCTGATACAGAAATGTCATTTTGCAGTTTCAATTATAATATAAGGTTCATATGTGGGAATTTAATATAGGGAATTTGCACACATTTTGCCAACCTATATATGAAACACAGCAGTAGCACTGGAAACAGGGTGAAGCAATGTTCACTAGTGGAGTGATAAGCACCAAATTCAGTGAAGACCAAAAATGCAAACACAAATCTATTAATTTAAAACATTTTCTGTGCTCCTGCAATCAACATCATCTAACCAAATAATACAAGTATATTGCTAGGGCATGATCCAAGGGATATGATATAATGCAGCTAAACAGGTATAGATTTGGAACTGAAAAGAAGACATCTGGGAACTGAACATATGGCACTTCATATCTTTTGATGGAAGAAAGAAAAGATAGAAATATGCTAAATAAAAATATGCAGAAAATAATACTTCTACATTGAATAAGAAAGTCAGTTTGGTGTAGTGGTTAAGATGCCAGCATAGAAACCAGGAGACCCTGAGTTCTAGGCAAGAAGCCAACTGAGTAATCTTGGACCAGTCCCGCTCTCTCAACCTTAGGAAGGAGGCAATGACAAACCACTTCTGAAAATTGTGCCAGAAAAACCGCAGGAACTTGCCCAGGCAGTTGCCAGGAGTCAAAAACAGACTTGAAGGCATTCAAACAAAACAAAACAAGATAAATTGGGAACCCAACCATTGATAGATAAAGGATGGCTTTAAATCAGGTTATCAAAGGAAGAAAGTCACTTTCTCATAACTATCTATTTTCATACAGAAATATATCGTACTTCTAACCTAAATGTAAGGTTAAAAAGAGAAAGATGTGGGTAAGGACAGTGTGGCACACAAATCCTCTCCTAAGAAAGAGAAATAGGTAGGACTTAACATCATCAAAAAACAATAATACCTATTTTTTCAGAGTTAACTCTTCCTCCCAGGTCCTCAATGATCTCTAGTGATGAACCAAATAAATGGCAGTGATAAATATCTAGTAACAATAAAGGAGAAAACAATAAAGGAGAAAAGCAAGACTAAAAATTAATAAAGATAAAACAAAAGTAATAACCAAAAACTTGATAAAAGTAAAAAAAAACAATTGGAAAGGAAATTGGGATTATAAAGTGTCAAAAAACTTAAATATCTAGGAATTTGGTGAACAGGAAGATGCTCTTCCATAAAAGAGGATAATTATATGAAATTACTTTCACAAGTAAAGAAAGATCTGGCCAATTGGGGAAAATTACAATTGTCACTATTAGGTCGAATAGCGCCCATAAAAATGAACATACTACTGAAACTATCATACTATTTTCAAATAATACCTATAAAATTGGATAACAATTTTTTCAGGAATTAGGTAGGACAGAAATGAAATTTATATGGATGGGGAAAAAAGCACGAATAAAATTGAAAATGTAACAAGATAGTAGAACCAGAGGCGGCCTTGGATTCCCAAAATGGGAAACATATTATCAAGCAGCAATTTTACTATGGGTTAAGGAGTGGATAAACTTAAAAAATAAAAGAATTTTGGTGATAGAAGGCATGACCTCTAAATTGGGTGGCATGCCTTTCTATGGGATAAAAAAAATAAGATCCACTCTTATTTCCATAGACATTTGATAAGGGACTCACTTTTACAAACATGGGAGAAAATAAAAAAAAGAATTATTTGAAAAGACCAAACTGGATCTCACCTATGGAAGCTATATTTTATCCAAATATAAGGGACATTAAAAAAATGATTAGACATAAAGAATTGGTAGATGAACAGGGGGAATTATAAACACTGGATAAACTAAAAGGGATCATATTAGACTGGTGGGTATATTTGCAAATTCAAACTAAATTTAAGAAAAGATGTAAAGGAGCTAGGGATAAAGATTTACAAAAATTGGACCAAATCTTGACAGTCAAGGATATAAAATTTATAACACAAACATATAATTATTTACTGGTAGAACGAGAGGAGGAAATTGTTAAGGGACCAATGATTGCCTGGGAGAGAAATGTGGATCATAATATAAATTTGGATGAGTGGGAAAAGACTTGGACCGAGAACTGGAAGCTGACATTGTCGATGGCATTCAAAGAAAATCAATATAAAATGTTTTGTAGATGGAACCCCTTCGAAACGACTGGGACGTTTTGTTTTCAGACCTCTGAAAAAGAGGGGGAAGCATTTTTTTCTTGTTTCTATTCTCAATAAGCAGGGGCTCCAAGACACTGCCAAATAATTTATCCCCTGATATTGGGGCTGATGCCAGCTTGCATTTATGCTTGGTATCCGCCTGCCAATGTCTGAGCCATAGCAGTCTTCGTGCTGATACATGAGATGCTGTGACTCTAGATGAGAATTTGACTGAATTAAATGTGGCATCGGCAGAGAATTCTGCCGCTGCAATAATCTTAGCAATGTCCTGGTGGGCTCTGACATTTGACGCCGGCAATATATCCCTCAAGTGGAAGAGCCATCGTAGGGATGTAGCTGTAGGTATGGTAAGGATGTAGCTGTAGCTGCCCTAATGGCCCAGGCATCAAAAACATGCGCCCTATGGAGTGCCAAATCTGCTCTCTTTTCCTCCGGTCTCAAGGCTTCCTCGGCCTTGTTGGGAAAGGTTGAAGAATAGGCCAGTGCCACAATGGGCTCATCCACCTCCAGCGTTTTGAGAAAATTTGAAAACTCTGGTGCCAAATTGTAATATCATTTATTGTACCCTGTTGGGGCTCCGAGCCAAGCTGCACTAAAAGCCTCCAATACAGGAGCACAATGTTGCCAGCCAATCAAGACAAAAAAAGCCACAAAACAGACAGAAGATACTAGAAACACCAATCAAGCAGAACACTACAAACTCCAAGACCAATAAACACAGACCAAGACTCCCAACCAATCAGGATGAAGAAAAAACCATTCTGGCACAGCAGTAGGCTAGCTTCTCTTCTCCTATATTTTCCACCACAACAACTTTGTGCAGTAGATCGGGCTGAGAGAAAGTGACTGGCGCAGAGTCACCCAGGACAGTAGTTTTCATACTTCTGGGAAGCCTAGACCTCACTCTCTTCTGGTTTCCAGGGTGACATCTTAACCGCTACCTGAAATTGGTTGTCTAAATCCATGTAATTGCTAAGCATATATTTGTTTTGTTAAGTTTTCGCGGGTATTTATATGTATGGTATTCAGCTTTGTTCTGATATTTTCCCAGGTCATTACAGTTGTGCTTTTAAAGTTGTAGCAACGTTTCAGCAGAATCTCATCTGCCATCATCAGGCTTCTGTATTGTGTTCGTCTGTGAGTCAGACTTTCACAGCCGTTTCAGTTTTAAATTTGGTGCTAGCCTACTGCCAGAATGGTTTTTTCTTCATCCTGATTGGTTGGGAGTCTTGGTCTGTGTTTATTGGTCTTGGAGTTTGCTGTGTTCTGCTTGATTGGTGTTTCGAAACACCAATCAAGTGTAAATTGGTGTTTTTAAATTTGGCTAGCCCCAAATTTAAAACTGAAACGGCTGTGAAAGTCTGACTCAGACGAACACAATACAGGAGCCTGATGATTGCAGATGAGATTCTGCCAAAACGTTGCTACAACTTTAAAAGCACTACAATGACGTGGGATAATACCCGAAGGAAGCTGAACTGCATTCATGTAAGTAAGTACCCGCGAAAACTTAAAAAAACATATAAATATATGTGTGTGTGTGTGTGTGTGTGTGTGTGTTTTTAAGTTTTCGCAGGTATTTACATGTATGCTGTTCAGCTTCCTTTGGCTTCAGAAGCACAGAGCCGAAGAAACAAGCCTGAAGATGATGAATGAGACTTCATCGAAACGTCGCCTAGATACTTCCAATTTTACGCGAGAAAAAACCCAAATAACCAAAGATCCATACATATATTTGTATTGTACACACATACAAATGCACATACGTGCCTGTATCTACATGTAAAACTGTGTATATGGGAAACAGTATCTAAGGGTCCCCAACAAGGAAAACCCCCAAGCGCTCCAAGCAAGAAATATTCTGGACCCCTGGTCCCCAACAAGGGAAACCAGCTATACAGGGCCTGGATGGATCCTTTCCTGTCAAAAATGTCCCGCTGTTTGAAATGGCACTTGCGGCTTCACTCCAATGTAATGATCCAAAAGCGATTGCAAAAGAAAAAAATTCCTGTTTAAGGACTAGCCTGCTTATCTAATGCCAGCAAGATAAAAGAGAAATAATGCCAGGGAAGTGGAGTGGGAAGGTACTTGCCCTGGTCCCCAAGAAGGGAAACCAGCGGGGAATGGTGCCTGTGATATTTAGGTGTGAACTTGAAGCCAGCTGTTGAAAATGGCAGAAGGGCAGAATCTCCTATGTTAATTGCCTGAGCAGTTTAACGAGCCGCTGCTGCTGGCTCTCTAAATTGTCAGATAAATTATTGTTAGTCGAAATGGCAAGGAGAAGTGAGCTGCAGCTGCAAGTATTCTGCCAAGATCGCAGAGATAAGATGATTGGGGGATTAGATAAGCTAATTCCCTGATATGGCTGTCTCAGGCTGCCCGCGGAGTGGCAGGCTCCGCCAGCCACAAAGGACTGCTCTCAAACTGATTGGGGGGATGACCTAATAGAGCCACAAGCCTTGAAATCGCCAAATTAATTGGGGAAAAATTTACAAGCCAAATTAACCCAAGAGCAAACCTGAATTTTGACTAGCTGAATCAGAAAACCGTTCCAGTCAGGGAGTGTACAACCTCTTACCACGAAGGCTGAGTTAAAAATGGGGGACGCTGAGGAGGAGGAGGAGCGTCCCAGAGTTTTAAGCCCAGCCTTTCCAGAACAGACTGAAGCACCTCCCACTTCTGGATACTCTGAACATTTCTAATCATGGGAGAAAGGAATGTTTTTCCATATGTGGTGGCAATGTATAGAGGTCAAAAAATACTGGAAGAAAATACAGAGATGGCTTTTTGAGATTACAAAATATAAATTGAATTTGGAACCTGAAACATTTATCTTTTGAGTAAAGATGAAAGATACCTTATTGTACACATCTTAACTGCAGCAAGAATCACATTCACACAAAATTAGAAGAGTGGTAAAATACCACCAGATGAAGTTTTGATTAAAAAAATAATGGACTAGAAAATTATCTAGATAAATTCACTATGGAACTGAAAGGTAAAGAGGATCGAGAATATTATGCAACATGGGAGAGGTGGTACGAATAGGTGAAGGATAAGGATAAAAATAATGTATAGTCACAAAATAAGAAACATGTATATACAATGATACAATAACTGTTAATGGAAATGAGATTTTTGTATTTTTTATTTTTAAAGAGTAAAAATTAAAAAAAAACAATAAAAGAGAACATTTGTAGATTTGAATGTTACCTAGTTTGGGTAATTAAATGTCTGGAAGGAAACAACCAAGCTCAGAGAATACCAAACACTCTTTATCTAGGTAACATGATTAAGGAATATTTATAGAAATTAAATACACTTCTAGCTGTGTAAAAAGGAAACTATGAGGGACAGGGGACCCATGTATGTTTATAACTTCATATCTTAGTAAGATGAGTCAAGAAAGACAGGGGTCCCCAACCACTGGTCACCGGACTGGTACTGGTCCGTGGATCATTTTGTACCGGACCGCAAAGCTTGGGCACCACCATCTTGTTTCAACGGCGCTTCCAGGTTTTCGGTTGCTTCCGGGTTTTCGGTTGGAAAGCGGCATTTGGGTGCTGAAGGAATCCTCGCGCCTTAGTTTCGTCAAAGGGGGTGGTGGCTTCGAACGAAGAGCCGTCCCGATGGCGGTGGAGTCTCACGTTACTCAGATAGTTACTCACGATAGTTACTCACGTTACTCATGGAAGAATGAATAATCGTGAAACCGGTCCCTGGTACAAAAAACACTGGGGACCACTGAAGTAAGATGTTTAATAAATCTTTATTCTCAAGGTTTTAGATTTTATTCCTGGACAAATTCTTTCAAACAAAAATTTATTTACACCGATGCTTAGTAAGTGGTTTTTAAGAGATGAAGAACTATTTTTGCTGGGAATAATGGTATGTATATAGAAATTGAGCAATTAAATGTAAAGTCAGAATAACATTCAATTGGGGAGGGAGAAAGATTTTTTCGAAAGGATCATGTGGACAAACCATAAGTGACTACAGTCCATTACTCTTTCTTTCTCTCCAGGGCCTAAAGAAAAATTGGCATGTCTCATGGAAGTTAACTTGTTGCTATCTATCAATCCAAGATTAGGTTAAAACCATAAGAGGTAAATAAACCAACTGAACAATGCATGATTTGAGAATTTGGCATGTTTAAATATGATCAGTTTCTTTTAAACGTATTCCTACTGTAGTTTCTCTATAAGAAAAACTAGTCCCTTGGAAAGTGTATCAAACTTTTTTTCAAAATTGCTTTCTCAGATTTGTATGAAAACAACAGGAAAGAATGAGAAATTTCTTAATTTAAGATTCTGGTCAGTCTTATTTCAACTTGTGCATGAAGACTAAAATAGGTTTGCCCTGCATGTAAACCAACTCAGTAAAAGGCAACTATTTTTAAAAAAACCTTTCAAAATATTTCAAAAACCAAGTGGTATAACCAACTGACTGTTCTCACTGATGACATACTAATTTAAAATTTAAATGATAATTCCTGGTCTGAATCTGATCACACATATTGTGCTTCAGATGTTATTTTATAAAATCTACTTCCAGCAAATTGCTATTATTCACAAATCTGATTTTACTTCCGTGCTGAGTTGAAGCATCATTTTTTTTTGAAAAAGTTAAGATTCAATTAATTTAAAAGATAAGTAGAGGATGAGTAGGAAAGTGGGAATCCTAGGGTGGAAAGAAATGTTCAACTGTACAGGCAGAAGCTGAGACCCGAAAAATTGAAGTTTCACAGTATGCGCGTATCACTTGCCTGTGAAGCATTTTTATTTTTAGAGAATGAAAATCCTTGACAACTTTCAGCCTATATAAATCTGAACCTAAAATATGCACTGTGACTAGCTCTTTCTAATAAAAGAATTGTTTAAGAAATAGCCTCATATTAAATAATGGGTAGCAACTCATAATTTCTAACAATATAAAACAACAAGAATCTAAGTGGATCCATTTTAAGATTATTATAGTCATTTTAATCATCCCTTGAGGTTCTTCCATCTTCCAACAAATTTTAGTTCTTTAAAGAAAACAAGTAAATGGATCATAAAATAAATCAATTCAGAGTTCTCACTTGAAGCATAAATGACCAAGTTGAAAGTATCATAGACATATTGTGCCCAGCCCAGCCCCAGCTCCCTTGGGTAATCCATACGGTTAAAAGGTTGGAAAGGTTCAAATTAATTCAGAAGATTTTAAAGGTTTAAGTATAACTGAAATCAAAGATTTTTCTTTTGGGACTAATGAATAGAAAAAAGTCACGAAATTTTGTTTTTATATATGATAACTGCAACGAGACTATTATATGCTCAAAAGTGGGAAGGTGTGAACTTCTAAGAAAAAAGAAAGGAACTTGCAGAGGTGACTGAATTGACTTCTGTGATTAGAGGGAAAAAAGCCACATTTAAGTTTGACTGGAAAGCCTTTGCAGACTTGTTGCATAAAATAGAAAATGAATTTAGATTTGTGGTTTTGGCGATAATAGAAAAGGATGTACTTTTTTGTAGTCATTGAATAAGAGATGATTTTGTAATTGTACTTATATTTCCTTTAAGGGAAATTTTTCTCTCTCTTTTTGCTTTATTTTTCCTTTCTTTATTGCTTTTGCTCTTTATTAGTTTGTGGTTTATGCTCTTTGTAAAACTTTTAATAAAAAGATATAAAGAAAAGGAAAGATGAGAAGAAAGAGAAGAAGAGAATGATTAGAACTATTAGGGGAAGGGTTTGATTATATAGTGGCACCAGGTGCACTGCTAGAAGGCTTGAAAAAACTTCTGGAGACATATCATCCTGGAGAAGATCTTTCTAAGATTTGTCAATCCTGGCCTGGAAAATAATATTGATAGTAAATAATGAATCAAAACTCATATCACTTCAGCCAGAAGGAAGAAATTTTATGATTATTTTATGTTCAAGTGTTTTTACTCATTAAAAAATGGATAGCTTAGGTTCCTCCTCCTCCTCACATGTGTATTTATTAATCACAGCAGACATATATTTCTCATCTGCAAATATCTATTTTATCTTGACATAAAGAGGTCCTAGAACATTTTATCCATCCTATTTAAAACTGCCCATTATTGCACTACAATATTATCTTTCCCTGTTTCTTATGGTGGTGCAGAGCCCTGGGTTTGAAGGCAAAAAGATGCTTCAGGGGACTTGAGGATGCAAATGTGGCACCTGTCTGAAATTCCTTCAGGCAGCTGCATCTTTTCCTACACAATGGCCATGTGATCCTGGGAAAATGATTTCCCTGGTGTAAGAGATTGGAGAAAGGAGCCATATTCTTGCCTATAAATAATCGGAAATACCTTTTTTTCCCCTTTGAATCTAGTGCCCTTATTTTTCACTTTCTCAAATACATCCACAGAATTTGGATGTGTAATGGATTCATGTTTCTGAATCTGGGGAGGGAGGTGTTGGGTTAAAAGGGAGAAACTGTATACTTAGTAAATTAAATTATTACATTTTATTGGTGGCTAATAGTTGGGAAAGCATTTGTATACTATTGCCAAGAAAACAAGGTTATGTCTATGTAACCACCAAGAGTTAAACTTAACTTGAGAGGTCTTACCTATTTCTGTCTGTGATTCTGCAAAGTAATGTATTCCTCTTATTTAGATTTCTAGTTCAACATCAACACAGCATACCATGTGTCAAGGATGATAAGAGAAGTAAAAAAACACAAACTAGACAAATGCATTTACTAGGCTTTCACTTGCCTGCAATTCCAGCTTTTAAGAGGTGCCCTGCCCCAATTCTTTGATGCAAGCAAATTTATAGCCAACTTATTTCTTTGAATTAATGACAATTGGATTAAAGCTGTTGCTAGACCAATGTTCATGCAATTACATTTTAGGGCTAACTCACAGAACCTTACTGTGTAAAAGAGAGAAATTCATACAAAGTACATTTTTAGGTCAAACTGTTGCCTTTGGATACTCTGAGAAGCACAAATTAACCAGAAAAGTTCCCCCCCCTTTTTTTTTTGTCTAGCCCCTAGATAGGAAACATCATCTGTTCTCCACAGACTGCTCGACAAAATTAAAGCAGCTACACTGAGCTACACTACAGGTGCTTATTGCCCGCTAATTACAAGTTGGGAATACTGTGATTTAAATAGTAGGAAAGACCTATTATTGGACTGAAGCAGTGTGTTATAGCAAATCCTGTCAAACAAGCTAATGACAGAGCAGGACTGAAACAATGAGGCTCTGAAAGGCTTGTCATCTATAGAGACAACAGACAGTTCTGAGTGATGTCTCTCCTGCTATTCAGCTTCTCTACAGCCCTGCTGGCTGCTGCAGTCAAGGCTACTTCTGCCCAAAAGGCCATGACCACTGGAGCCCCTAGAGCTATTTTTGACAGATTCATACCTTCTGCATGATACTCATGCCTTTGTAATTTCAAGCCTAGATTGGCACTATGTGGCCAGCTGCTCTGGATGAATATTTACACTGCTGGCTAATGCAGAATAATACAGCCCATTTATTTGGTGGGTTAACTGAGGGAATAACATATTGTTTCATTGCTCCAGTGTTTGCACTGATTCTTTGGATAGTTCAAACAGAAAGGATGGATTTTTGTAAACCTTAAATGACATTACAGCATGTAGTTTCAATTTCTTCAAAGAAAGTAACATTCCCCCCCCCACAGTTACTTATACTACAATGGACATTCCATCATTCAAATGTAAAACACTGTTATTTAATGGTTACCTATATTTATATGTATATCAAAGTGTTGTAAGACTTGTGTGATTTCTTTATTTTCAGTTAAAATTACATTTAATGTACTTACTAAGCTTTTGTCAGCCTCAGCTGACATCGTCAGCCATTACAGAGATCTTTGCCTTTATATAGGATCTCTGTGATAGTAGCTTAATACTCTGATTATATCAGCAGAGGCTGACGAAAGCTTAGTAAGTACATTACATGTAATTTTAAGTTCCGGAGATCTCAGAATGTCTGTTTCTTCTTTACAAGTATACCTGAAACTAGCATTTTTAGAATAGCTTGTTTTATACACAAACACACACGCACACAGATACACACACACACATACACGTGAGTGTGTGTGTATATGTGTATGTATGTGTGTGTATATATGTATATATGTTTTTGCAGGTACTGACATGTGTGGTATTCAGCTTTGTTCAGGTATTTTCCCACATCATTATAGTTGTGCTTTTAAATTTGAGCAACGTTTTGGCAGAATCTCATCTGTCATCATCAGGCTTCTGTATTGTGTTCATCTGACAGATATATATATTTATATTTGTTTTTTTAAGTTTTCGCGGGTACTTACATGAATGCAGTTCAGCTTCCTTCGGGTATTGGGTATCCACGTCATTGTAATGCTTTTAAAGTTGTAGCAACGTTTCAGCAGAATCTCATCTGCCATCATCAGGCTTCTGTATGGAGTTTGTATGTGGGTCAGGCTATCACAGCCTTTGGTTTTAAATTTGAGGCTAGCCTATTGTTGTGCCAGGATGCTTTTTTCTTCATCCTGATTGGTTGGGAGTCTTGGTCTGTGTTTATTGGACTTGGAATTTGTTTGTTTGGGGTTTCTGGTTTCTTCTGTCTGTTTTGTGGCTTTGATTGTCTGGCAACACTCTGTTCCTGTATTGGACGCTTTCAGTGCAGCTTGGTTTCGCGTGAAAGGACAGCTATTATCTATTAGGAAGCTAGGTTTCATCTGGGTGCCTGGTTAGGGTGTGTTTGAGCTGGAGGTATCAGAGGGAGTCTGTTTGTGCCCAGGTGTTTGTCTGGCTTGTGGTGTGGAAATCTTTCTGTTTGTGAGTGCAGGCTTCCAAATGATTGACAGTCCAAATGATTGACAGGAAGAGATGATTCCACCAGACTTAACTCACATTACTCTGAGAAGCACAAGGCCGAAGACACAGGCCTGAAGATGACGAATGAGATTTCGTCGAAACGTCGCCAAAATACTTCCAATTTTACGCGATTTTTTGTATACTAAGACATCCAGGAAGGTAAGTTGATTGTTAGCTTCTGTTTCCATGGTGAATTGTATTTTGGGGTGTAAGCTGTTGAGGTGTGTGAGGAAGTTGTTCAGTTTTTCTTTCCCATGTGGCCAGATTATGAAGGTGTCATCTACTTATCTGAGCCAGAGTTTGGGTTTGTGATCATATTTTTCTAGAGCTTGTGTTTCAAAGTGTTCCATGTAGAGGTTTGCGATGACAGGTGAGAGGGATGATCCTCTCTAAAAACAAACCCTAACCAAAAGCCAAGACAGAGAACAAGAGAATGGCAAAGCCCTCCTCCCACATATAAAAGGCACTACAGACAAAATCAGCAAGATCCTCCAAAAACACAACATTAAAACAGCATTCTGCACAAACAGAAAAATATCCACCATCCTAAGTAACCCTAAAGCCAAATCAAGTTAGAAAACCAAGGAGTATACGAAATCCCTTGCAACGCCTGCAACGCCACATACACATATATTTTCAAACTAAAATCACATTAGGTTAAAAATTAATTCTAAATAGATATCAGGACCATGTTGTTCAGAGTTTATGAGTCCTATTTATAGTTGACCTTAATTTCATGTGTGATTTTGTTAAATAATAGATAGTAAGCAACAGCTATGCCCAAGTATCAGTATTTACTAGCCTTGCCACAGAATGACATTTTAAGTATTGTGGTAAATTTCCATTCAATAAAGAAATGAAATGCCAATTTTAACAAACCTGTTTTTTTGTTAACCCTGCTGGAAATATATATGCTTTTAAAGATATCAACCTGAAAAGGTAGGCACATGTCTGGAAGAAACATTGTAATTCAGTCTCAACAGAAGTCTTGTATCAAGCCATTAAAAAATTAAAATTCTGAAAATGATTATAGGAATGGTAAAATCACTGAAGTTTTAAAATAGTGCTTTCAATTGTTCATTGTGAAATACAATGGTTTTTTTTCCCTTACACTTCAATGTCAGTATGCATGTGATTGAATATTTTGTATCTTGGTGGGAACAATTTCCTTCAGTTTGTAAAGTTTAAAAAAAAATCCACTTCCTTCCCCAGAAATTAGAAGAGTTATTTTAGCCAAGATATCAAATCAGAAGTTTTACATAGCATTCAGGGAGCTTTCAAGACCCATCCATGTATGGTTCATCTCGAAATTGCCACAAGATCACAAGAAATGGTATTATAAGCATATCATATAAAGATTAAAATGTATAGATTCTTTACAGCAACATGAGATCCTGGAAGTTGGCAGCCCAGAGATAACTGACCAAAGAAACTCATTTGGTTTTAAAAAGCAGATTATTTAAAGAAAGTACTCTTATTTACATATTGTTCCCAATAAGGACAAGTAGGTCACTGTGCTGTAGTAATTTAAGAATTAAGCTATGCTTAATTAGCACCAGAAAAAAAAATGTCTTGTGGTGCCACTAAAGCCAATATTTTAAAAGATTTCCTGCATTACTAAACCCTCAATCTCTGTCATTTTCACTATGATGCATAGCTAAACTGACTCTATTTATGTACTTCTATGCTACACTAAAAAATCCAAGCTGGCCTTTCTTTTTGTTAACTTTATGAATGGTCAGGAAATATAGTTCAAGCCACACTTTCAGTATTTAAATATCCACATTGTGCTCCACAATTGCATTAACTCTGATGTAGTTTCACATTGAATTACACTTCCAAGAGAACTTCAGACTTCTAAATTCTACTTTTGTTGACGGATGACAGCTTTGTTCAGACGTACAAATACTTAAAAAAAAATTCTGGGCAAAGAAGAGAATGTTATAAATGTATTGTAAAGCTTAGAGTAATAGTTTGTTCATTATATGAACACCAATTCATCTTCTTAACACTTTCATTAAAGAGACCACTGCATTTTAATCCCTCTTTACTAAATTCACCATTAACATCTGCTGCTTCGCTTGAGAAAGAGAGGTAAACCAAACACATACATGTTTTGCACTCAAAGCAGTTTGGAGGCAGGCAAGCAACAATGATATAAAGGCCATAAGCCTTTCAACTAAAGACTGAATGCACCACCTTACAACAAACCAGCTAGCCAGAATGCATCCCTCAATTTCCAAGTGTGAATTCAAATTACCTAATTACAGAGCTATTCAATATGCTTGTTTGAATGCTTACCAAGCATAAACTTTAAATAAAACTGTACTTTAAGTCGAAACTCCCATGCCTCCCAATCCTTTGGAACACCTACACCTGTTTCATTTGAAGAAAGTTAATCTTTCCACTGAACCAAAATGTAATGTAAGACCCTCTATAAATTTATAACCACAAACTAAATACAACAAATTGTATGACAAACATCTTTAGTAAAATAGGACTAAACTAGCTCTACATAAGAAATTCTTTTGGGCAATTTTAAAAATGAAATGCCCTCTCTTTTTTTTTTTTTTTTCCGCATAATAGCCCCCAACCCCAAGTAAAGCATACTCCCAAAATAAAATTCATGCCAAGTTAATTATTACAGAACAGGAGCCATAAGTTTTATCTTTTTATTATTAAAAATTACCAGCAGAAGTAATCATGTATGAATATTTCATCAAGAACATGACATTAAATCACATATGTAAAAAAAAATCCCCATATTTTGTAAAGTATTTCAAAGTAAGAGATTGTGAGGTAAATGATTTTGAACTATATTAAAGTAGTGCACTGTCCAAATGTGAACCAAGGAACCATAAAATATTGTATGTCTATGATACAATGATCCTCAAGATCAAAATACAATGGAATCTACGAGCTTCCTAGCTACTTCATGAAGATCAATGAGCTAGACCAGGGGTGTCGAACTCAAGGCCCGTGGGCCAGACTATTATTCCAAAGTGGTTGGATCCAGCCTGTGGAGCTGTCCTGGTCTACCCAATGAGAAGAGGAAACATGCCAGGAGTTTGGGGACTGGCATCAATTGGCTACTCCCACCCAGTTGGCGACACTCACTCAGTCAGACACAGCCTGATGAGGCCTTCAAAGAAATTGAGTTTGGCACCCCTGAGCTAGACACTCCAAAACACAGCCACAACTGTGTCCAAATCAGAGTAGTGCTCATAGATGTTTAGTCTGAGCATAAGTAAGATATATTGTTTTTACATGGACCATTGCAGATACAAATAGAAATCTTAGCTTAATAGGTAATGATCTTTGAATCACTTGGCAGAATTCTCTTCTCTTCTAGGGACAACCAAATATTAATACATTGACAGGAACTTCTTATGAATATTTAAGAAGCAAATGTATCCTTCACATCTTATAGCACAGACATGGAAAGCAACTGGAATCAAGGAAGACCTTAAAATTTATCTTAATTATATCAACAGACTCTTTCAAATTATATTTGTATTTATATTTATTCTGTGACATAATTTGAGAGAATCTATAGAATCTATAGAACACAGTATGGCCCAAATCATAATAATGATGATGATGATGATGATGATGACGATGATAATAATTATAATTCACCATCCGTCATTTGGAAAAGGCAGCTTTCCTGGAACAATATTTCTGACATCATCAAACATCAACATTTGCCTATTGCAGGACCTTGGAAGAACTTGATAAATGGATAAAAATGGCAAATTCAGTCTAAACATCTGGCTGATTGTGTGATAACAGTGGTGGCTAACCTTTTTGGGCTCCCGTGCTGAAAACTGTGCGTGCACATGCGCGCATGCACTCACATGCCAGCACCCAGAAGACAATGCATGGTGGGCCCCATGCACACGTCGCACATCGCTGCGAATGCATGCGAGACCCCCATGCACTGTGCATCTCTGTGCATACATGCAAGCTCCCATGCACTGTGCATCTTTGTGCATGCACACGAGATACCCCTGCATGCTGCACATCTCTGTGCATGCACGCGAGACAGCCCCCATACCACATATCTCTGCACATGCACTCAAGATCCCCCGTGTGCTGTGCATCTCTGCACATGTACATGTGTCTCCCGCATCCCCCTCGCCCCGTGCATGTGCGGCAGATACCCGACAATCAGTTGCAGGATAGGCAGTGCGCATGCATGTGCAGTAGACCAGCTCTGGGCGAGGGCTCATGTGCCAGCAGTAATGACTCTGTGTGCCACTTCTGGCACGTGTGCCACAGGTTCGTCATCACAGAAGTATAATAATACAATTGCACAGACTAGTTACGAACAACAGCATGACAAAGTAGCAACAATAGTGCATTGGAAGATTTGCGAGCTATACCATTTGCCTGCAAGCAAAAACTGATGTGTTAATAAAATAGGGATAATAATCAGAAATGAAGAATCGAAAGTGCTCTGGGATGTTTGAATGCAGACAGGACCTCCCCTATAACACACTCGTCTGAACAACTG
The DNA here is from genome assembly GCA_015471245.1 of Laticauda colubrina. Classification (NCBI taxonomy): domain Eukaryota; kingdom Metazoa; phylum Chordata; class Lepidosauria; order Squamata; family Elapidae; genus Laticauda; species Laticauda colubrina. The sequence goes on from BLBF01000007.1 coordinate 640,128, forward strand.
TCAATAAGAAAGACAACCAAGTCTGGATAGTGAATGTGGCAGAGCCTGGAGACAGCAGAAAAGAAGAGAAAGAACTGGAGAAGGTAATAAAAATGCAAAGACTTGCAAAGAAAAATTGAATGACAATGGCAAAAGAAAGCAAATGTGTACTTTGAGTAATATAGTAATATAGTAAAATAGTAATAAGCACCTTGGATGCAATCCCAAAACAGGAAAAATGAGGCATTTCAGAAGGAATACAGTGTGGCTAAGGAAAGGTTTATAGGAAAGAAGCACCTCCTCCCCCCAACTTCACTATAGCAGAAGACAGTGAATAGACAATCTGCTAAGTGAAAAATCAATTGTGCAGGTAGTGAGAGACAGTTCCTTTTCCACACTTAGAGGAAAACATGTTAGGGAAGTGTCACCATTTATTTAATAGCTGACTTTCTCCTCCATTTCCAGTGCCACAGATTTCATTTCCCAGACAAGAAAAATCTATAATGACCCATGCGTTACCTTAACTCTAAATTGAGAAAGGTGAAGCAAGCTAGAATGTGCATTTCCATGAAATTTACTGGCCAAATGCCATGGCAGAGGGCTTTTCTCAAGTTAGTTTCTGCAGTATGGCTTATTCTGCAGTATGGCATTTAAGAAGGAAATTATTTCTTTGATCAATCAACAGTATAAAAACACTGTAAGCAGAGAATTCTTTATGTCAAGGAATGGAAGAGCTTGTATTTGTAAGATCTGCAGCCCTATCCTTTATTAAATCATGTTGCCAGTGAAAATACAGTAGTCTAGGGCCTGAAGTTCATGAACCACCAAGTGAAGATATACAAGGAGCTTTCAAAATGGAACAACAAAATTAGTCATTAGAGCAATGGGTAATCTCATTAAATGAACATTTGTTCAGTGGCCCTTCAAAATTACGGTGGCACGGAACAACGATCCCTTCTTGAAATTATTGACACTGCAATGCCCCTGCAGTCACACGATAAACAAAATTGGGCACGTGACTAACACACTCATCCTTACAACTGCAAGGATGTGCTGCAAGTCTCCACTGCATCTAGGCCAAGCCTGGGCCTGAATGGTCTGGGGTCTAGAGCAGTCTCAGTCAGCTGCCATTGGCCCAAACTGCAATGTCAGTCCTAGCCCTGCCACTCAGCAATGCTATTTTGCATTATTCTCCAAGGTGCGTGAGCCTTGGGGAGTGGCATCTCAGGGGTTGGGGGTAAGGATTAAACCTTTTAACAAATGTTGTTTGCTTTTGCAGGATCCAATCTGGGTTGGTCCCAGCTTTCAGACTCGTGCTGGAGCCCATCCTCAGGGAACTTCTCTCTAGCAGAAGAGAGAATGGTTTTTATGTATGGAAGAAAATAAAGGTTTCCAATTTCTCTGAAATCAGACAAATGCAGGTGACAGCAGTGCCTTTTATATCTAAAGAATTCCTTGTTTCATTTGAATCTACAAATAGATTCAAGTCAAGTTAAAAGAAAGAAGGAGAAGATACATGCAGAGAAGAAAATGAACAAGATGATTAAAAAAAGGAAAGAACTCCCAGCAAATACATTGACTCGATTGCAATTACTGGAAAATCTTTCTCCCATTTTAAAAATAATTTTCCAAGTATAAGGTCTAGAAACACCACCTTAGAAACATCTTAGAAACATCTTACATGTGGTGCAGATGTAATTTTCTAAGTGCTTTGTGATGTAAATTATAGTTCTTAAACTACAAGCCTTTCATCTTCAAGACACTTAGGACTAGAATTTGGCCAGAGCTCTTAGGTTTTGTGATACACGCTAAACACTCAGAAAATCATAAAACAAGCACTGTAACAACTTATTAAATTGATGGAGATTTAGATTTTTTGAAATAATTATCAGATGTGATGGAAGTTTAATTAAACAAAGGGAAACACTTTTGGCTATAGTTAATCTGCTGATAAAAAGAGACTGTGTAAGCTTTCTGTCTACTACCAACTGAAATAGAATAGAATTCTTTATTGGTCAAGTGTGATTGAACACATAAGGAATTTATCTTAGTGCAAATACTCTCAGTATAAATAAAAGAAAATATATTTTCATCAAGAGTCAAGAATCATAAGGTACAACACTTAATAACAGACATAGGGTACAATAAGCAATCGAATCATACTAGGAAACAGTCAATATAAATTGTAAGGATACAAGGGACAAAGTTACAGTCCTACAGTCACAAGTGGGAGGGGATGAGTGATAAGGAGTGAGGAAAAGATTAACGGTAATAGTAGTGCAGACTTTATAAATAGTTGAACAGTTTTGAGGGAATTATTTTGTTTAGCAGAGTGATGGTTTTGGGGAAAAAACTGTTCCTGTGTCTAGTTGTTCTGAGGTGCAGTGCTCTATAGCAGGTGTTGACAACCTTTTAGACCTCAGGGACCACCAAACTCATACTTTTAAATCCTGAGGACCACTAATACATTTTTTAAAAAAAGATAATATATTTAATATAATTTTTTTATGTTAAATATAAATTTAAGTAGATAGGCAGACAGACAGACACTTATTTAATTATAACAAAAAATGTAAATGCTTAATGATAACAAAATAAAATGTTCCCGGCTGGAACATCCCCTCACCTGGCATCTTCCAAAGAGACAGAAGAGCGGGCTGGTGTGTGTGTGTGTGTGTGTGTGTGAGCTGAGGGGCCTCAGGGCAACTGCCGCTGGAAAAAGCAGAGGCAGAAAGGGGGCTTTGCTCTCCTTGGGCGGCAGCGCCCCTCAGCTGCCACTCCAGGGGCTTCTCAGCAGGCATCCACCTACAGAAGGCCTGCCGCCCTTAGTGATTAATTGGAGGGAGGGGAGGGGGAGAAAGTGGGAGCTCCTTTCAGATCCTGAGAGGAGGATTGAGAGAGGTCAGATCTGCAGCTGAGGAAAAGCTGGGGGGGGGGGGTTTCTTCCAGCCTCACCTGGCAACAAGCAAAGAAAGATGTCCCTGGGGGCACTTTGCTCGCTTTAGCACTTTGCTACCAAACCCAGCCACAGTCAGTGATTATTTGGGGGAGGGGGAGGTGGGAGAGGGAGAGAAAGTATCTCTTGCATTACCAGGGGAAGAAAGGAGGCGAAACAAAGCTCACTCTTTCACAGAGATCTACAAAACGCCAATCTACCACATTCTAGGAGTTCTTCAAAATCACCAAATGCTCCCACTTGCAGTTCTCGCGCCTCCTGGCTCTCCAAGGGACCCTGGAGGCAGGTCCCTGAGATGCACACGCCAACCAGCTCCCACACATGGTGGCAGCAGCAACAACAGTCCCCTCTCCCAACGCCCACTGTTAGCTCTCCCCATTAGTTCTCTAGCTTTGAATTGTTCCCGCCTCTCTCTCTTTCCTTCCCCTCCCCACCTCATGCCCATATGCAGGCAGCCAAGGAAAGGGAGGCGCAGCTGTGCACAGCTCTTGGCTCTTTCAGCCCTCACTGCCTCTCCCCACATCGAAGCCTCGGAGATGCAGGCAAAGCCACCACAGCGGTAGCGCCCTGAATTGCTTACTTCTCTACTACTGCCTCCTCTTCCTCCAGCACCTCCTTCTCTGGGTAGGGTGATTCTTAACTAACCAAGCATGCTAAGGCAACTCAGGATGCTACCGCTGCAGCGGTTTTGCCTGCATCTCTGAGGTTTTGATGTTGGGAGAGGCAGCGAAGGCTGGAGGAGCCGAGAGCTACGCATGGCTCCATCTCCCTTTCCTTGCCTGTATGCACGTGGGTGCAGGAGGGAGGGGGAAGGAATGAGAGAGAGGTGGGAGCAATTCAAAACGAGAGAACTAATGGGGAGAGCTAACAGTGGACACTGGGGAAGGGGACTGTTGTTGCTACCGCCTGCCATATGTAGGAGCTGGTTGGCGCGTGCATCTCAGGGACCTGACTCCAGGGTCCCTCGAAGAGCCAGGAGCACAAGAATTGCGTGGCCCAGATTAATTGCTTTTGGGGGCCATTTGTTCTGAGGCCCACCAAAATTTTCCATGGCCCACAGGTTGGCGACTGCTACTCAATAACTTCGTTTTGAGGGAAGGAGTTGAAACAGTTTATGTCCTGGATGTGAGGGGTCTGTAAATATTTTCACAGCCCTCTTTTTGACTCGTGCAGTATGCAGGTCCTTGATTGAAGGCTGGTTGGTAGGAATTGTTTTTTCTGCAGTCTGAATTCTCCTCTGAAGTCTGTGTCTTTCCTGTTGGGTTGCAGAACCAAATCAGACAGTTATAGAGGTGCAGATGATAGACTTAATAATTCCTCTGTAGAACTGGATCAGCAGCTCCCTGGGCAATTTGAGCCTCCTCATTTGTCCAGACAAACCAATAGCTTTGGCTGAAAAACAGAATCCAAATCATCTTGAGGGAGGTATAGGATGAATTTCCCAAAACAGGCTACCTCACAGAAGGATGGTCAAGTTTTGTAGGATATGAAAAACAGGAACGCTAAATATAATACACACATATACACTAACACACACATATAGTCACAATGCATTGGTTAGTACATAGAATTTTTATTCATATGTAATTTTAAAATAAAAAGCTAAAGGCTAACATAGACTAATATAAAGTAAGGAAGAAAAAAAGAAAAAGCAAAGAAAAAGCAAAAAGTTCAAGAAAAGAAAAAAACTGATGAAAAATACAAAAAGAAAGAAAAACCTGGGGCTTTCAGAAATGCTCTGGTGGAACTCTGTCCTGATTCTCTTCAATATTTAATTCCTCTTTTTCCATTTTGAGCCACAGAAATTTACCCCCCAGCCATTCAGAGGCAAAAGTTCCATGACGAGAGATAATTTTACCTGAATTGTACTGCAGTGATATAGTAGCTTTCTTATTCTTGGGTCACACGAGAGAAATAACATACATAAAAAACACTGCATTCCTTTGAAAAAAGAACTAGGCAGGCCAAAGGTGGATATTTCCTCTCAAAATACTTGTTTTGTGCTTGGTGGTATAAAAGTAGCAGCCCTTGCCTTTATGTGGGGAGAAGGCCAATCACTTTTTGTGACATAAGACAACTCAACTCTGCTGGGATCCTTCTGGCCAATTTAATCTCCATTGACATGGAGAACATGGATATCCCAGAGGAGCAACAAAAGGAAAATCCTTACAACAACTGATTTGAATGACTTCCATCAGTTACTTTCCTTTCCCCCATCTTTTCTTGGTGCTACGTGAAAACCCTGACTCAAAGGAAGGAATATGTTACTTTTGTCAACTAAAAAAGCCTTGGTTTTAAAACTTGGTTACATAAAATTATATCACCAAATCCCTTTGTTAAAGTAATGCCCATTACTTTACATTAAGGAAAAAACCCATCTGCTCTCAAACTTGAGGTTTGAATAACTTTAATTAAATATTAGAAATATAAAACTTTAAAAATATATCCTGCATTTTAAATGTTCCAGATAAAGGATTCTTCCAATGATGTGTGAAACCAAAGAAAGATTGTATAGATCCTTATATCAGAGAAAAACAGCATATCAAGAAGACTCCCAAGATCAGTAAAATTAAAATTTGCTTGTCATAATATTGTGCACACAAAAATTACCCTGAGCTCTTTGTCTTTTCATGCAAGCAATGTAATAATGAGGTTTGATCAACATATCTAGGATTGATCAGTGTAACTATAGGGCTGAAATACATGATCAGCTATCCCTTTTAAAATATTTTCATTTCATTTTTTATATTAACATTTTATCACAATATAACGATGACTTAATCTTCTGTGGAAAGCTGTCTTAAAAATTAGTTACAGTAAAACCTCAATTTAACAGACCCTCAGGATGAAAGGGTTTTCATTAAAGTAAAAAATCTGCTAAATCAGAATCATATAACTCATATAATTTATATCATCAGCACAACTGACATTGCATGTCATCTGCACTAATTTGCATCATTTACATAATTATCTAAATGACACAAATATCAATTGATGAAATGATGTAAAAATATAAAATAAAAATAAATAAAAATTGTATTGTCTGGGTAGATTCAGAAAGAGCTTTGTTTCTGCTGCTTGGATATTAAGCCCAACGAAAAATGTCCTGAAGAATCTAGGTTTCTCCACAGAATATTACCAGGTGTGGGATTCTACAGATTTGCACCTATTCGCGAAAACTGGTTGTTAACATTCTAAGCAATTCGGAGAAACGGTTGTCAGAAGAAATTACTGGGTTAATCCTGTAAGGAAGGCAGGAAGGAAACATTCTGGTGTTGCTTCCAGAAACTGCCTCTCCTTTAACCCTTATTACATTCTTGGCAGGACTAGACTTCCTGTCTCAGTTTTTTTCCTCTCCTTTGCTGGTACTTTGCTTGTGTGAAATGACCATTCAAAGTTACAATGGCACTGAAAAAGTGACTTATGACCATTTTTCACATTTACGACTTTTTCAGCATCCCCACAGTCATGAGAGGTCAGGTGAGGAGATACGTGCCTCGATGTGAGTGATATTGAGTTGGCCACACCCAGCCAATAACATGACCACCAAGCCATGTCCACCCAGTCACATGATCATCAAGCCACGCCCATCACCTAAGCCATGCCCACAGAACCAGTTGTTAAAAATTTGAATCCCACCCCTGAATATTACCCACAAAAATATTGTTTTCAGTATAATTATTTGATCAATATGTTCCTTTTGAAAACAAAGGCTGCTCAGTCGTCCCAAACATCTGGAGCAATGGTAGATTAACAGCAGCCAACAAATGGGCTCCGTAATATCCAGGAGCTAAGACAGATGAATTCATTGTGCTGGCTTCGGAAGCTTGCCTTCAACCTTTCTCCAATCAAAACACAGTTAAACAATAATTTCAAAAAAAATTGCAGCTTTGTGAAATATTATTCCAGTGTCTCTGTTAGCAAATGAAAATTGTTGCAATATACTGAAGCATTTTTTTTAAAGGACACTACTCTTATAAATCATTGTTGAAGTGTTTTCTTCTCTTTTGCATCAATTTATTTCCTTAATATGTAGAAACAATGTAGTATGGAAACATAGTTAAAAGAATCAAACTTGGCTTCTTTTAAATAAATATATTGTCACTCCCCATTACACATCTGTTTTATTTGGCACTTACATTCATTAAAAGACTCTAGGAAAGTTTTTTGTCTATTATAAAGTAAAAAACAGAAGTACATGTATTCCCATTCAACTATCACAAATGTTTTCACAAAATCTGCTGGTCTGCCTTTTACTCTCAAAATATATTTTTAAACATCTTGGTTATTCTGTAAACTTGACATGAAGAAAAAAAGAATCTTAAATGTATTTATTTGTTTGTCCTGCACATCCTGTCAGTGTTGGAGCTTAAGGCTAGGTCCCACTGGACGACGGATGCAAAACGTATGCAAAAAGGACACAGCAGACGAGCAAAATTTTGGGGGTGGCTCCATCTGTTGTCATCCGCTCCCTAAAGTGGTGAAAATTTGCATAAACAGAACGGAAAAGAACGGACGTGGGTAGTATGTAGCGGGGATGTTAAACGGATGTTCATAGGAAGCCTAGCGGATGTATATCAGATGCAAACCGTTCACTGCACATCCTTTTTATTTCCGTGCTACTAACGCTGTGTAGACGTTCCATGTACCTTTTGTTTCCTCCCTCTTTCCGTTTTCAGCTGCAACGGATGTGAGTTGTGAGGATGCCCAGAGGATGCAGAGAGGATACAGCAGATGTTTAACGGTTGATAAACGGACATAGAATGTTTGTTGCTCGTATGTCATGGAATTACATCGTACACAGCGGAAAGTTCATCCGTTCACAAAGTTTTGTGCAGCTCAAAATTTCTTGGGCGGATGAAATCTCAGTGGACGGATGCTGGAGGGATAGAGCGTATGAAACATGTATGCAGTGAGTACACAACGGATGCATCGCGTTTTCCAATGGATGGCAAGCTATTTTTAACGTTTTACATCCTCTTTGCATCCGTTGGTGCAGTGGGACATGGGCTTTAGTATTTTCTGAAAAGGGGATTGAATTGCACAGCTGACCCCAAGTAGGAAAGAATTTCAGAACATGCAAAATGTTATAGTCATGAGGGCTTTGGTGAGAAAACTGGAATCTTTATCCTAGAGGAATTAATGTGGGAGACCTCTTTTGACATTAATATAAAAAATATCTGTTGAGAGGTTCTTTGTTGAAATTTGAGTATGATTGTCCACTAGCGAGAAGAATAATTTCTTCAAGGTTATAGCCAACTTCCATAACCTTCTATCAGTCAGGGGAAGTCTGACATCAACTGAATGAATTTCAAAAATACCCTTCATATGTTAATAGACTAAATAACACATTATTTAGCCATTATTTAAAGAAGCAGTCCTCCTTTTATTCTGCTCCCTTTATTACCTAAAATTATTTTAAACCTCTTAGGAATGGTGGAACTAAGAAAGTGCATAACTGTGGAATATCAATATCATAGGATATTGTGAGTTTTGGTACTTGTTAAAACCTGTGGGTTTTTAAAAAAAATTAATCCAGTTAAAATACAGTTTTACGGAGTGATTGATTTAATGGATTGCACTTTACTTTCCATAACAAAAAAAACCATTATCCTGTTCCAGTTTAATAGGTCTCTGTCAGCTATTCCTTCCTGTGATAGTAACTTATTTTGTATTCTAATTGATATATTGCCTTGGTATTTTGTGATAAAATATAGAATGATAAAGACTGGGACAGTCACGCATACATGAACAAACAACAACTCTACAGTGTCTTCTGAAAGATTGAATTATGTAAGTAGAATCAGGAGGAGTTTTGAATCTCAAATGGGAAAATTGTGGGAAATATTATCCTAAAAAGACTACTGAAAAAAAAGGCAATCTCCAACTGCCAAATCACCTGAAAAACAGATATCTCATAAGAAATAGTTTTTGGGTCAAATATATCATAGACAAAATGATTTTGACAGTTTACGAACATTTGTTTATCGACTATACAAAGTTAATACAGCACTGAAAAAATGGAATTTACAACTGGTCCTTGGAGTTCCAGATATCAGAGCATCCCCAAGGTCACATGATCATGATCTGGGTGTTGAGCGCCCAACTTACAATTACATCCCAGAAAACCATAATCACATGATCAGGATTTCTACAGTCAAAGGATAAACCAGTAGGAAATCAGAATTTATGATCACACAGAGTCACCATTTGGCAACTCGTACAATCTTAAGGTTACTGGGAAAAATCAAGACTGCTAGAATTGCTAAAAGATGTAGTCACACGTTGTCATGCTTCATGAACACATTGCTTAGAGATGGAAATTCAGGTTCCAATTGCTGCTGTAACCAGAGGACTACCTTAATCAATAGGGAGGGGTCATTATAATTAGTTGCATACAATTAAAATTAATATGCCTAGACCATATTTAGACCATAAAGGGCTAGAAGAACTCAATAGAAAATAATTTCAGTACTGTTATTTAATAAACAACATGAACTGTTCATAGTCATTATAATCTTCATAGTCATTATTAGCCAAGATCATCTTTTATTCCTTCATTTTATTATTGCTCACCAGACAAAGCACTTTTATTATTATACAGTAGAGACCTCTATAAAAAGCTAACATGGCATTAAATTATGTATACTATTATATAAAACTGTTATGCCACTAATGATGAAATAATGTACTTGAGTCATGATGCCTGATCTAAACAAGTTTACAAAGGTATCTGAGAGAAGCTCTTATTTACAAGCAGTGGTGATTTGAACTGAATGAAGATACGCAGTACATTGTTCAAGTAAAAAGAGAAGTCAAGAGGGGAATGTTTGGAATAGATGACAGAGTCTTACTATGGTGAGAAAAAAGTGGGGCAGGGCAAACTGCTGGGTAAATAAAGGTGTTGAAAAGGATTTTACAGTTGCATTTTTTTTTAAAGCCTGAGAGATAACAGCATCTCTGACAGCAACTGAATGCTAAAAATGTTCTGGATATTAATTTCCAAGAGAAGCTGTGTTGGTTCTGGAAAAGAAGTCAGTAACTTGTATTTATGAGAAATAAACTGGGCTTCTGTAAGAATATTTAGTGTAAATTATAAACTGCTAAAATAGATAATTGTCTGACTTGTGAATCAGGTTACTTCATAGTTTATTCAATAATGAACTGAGTGGGTCATATAAAACAGCAGGCCAAAAACTATGATTCACAAAACACAAAGGTTAAGCCAAACAACTGCATCATTATTTAATGTTATGAGAGATCCCAGCTAATAATTACAATGTGTTACACTTAACTGGAGCAGGAAGATTATTATTACCAGTACTTTAAATAATTCGGTAATAAAATAGTGTACATACAGTAAACAGCTAAAAAAGGTCATACAGATACCAAGAGGCAATGGTAAGCATTTTCTAGTGCGGTTCTAGACAACTGCAATGAAAAATTACCAACATTGTGGTAATAAATTCAGAATTCAATAGCAGAGTTAATTTCTGATTTTGAGTATCTTCACAATATCACACCATCATAATGTAAGAGTTGTCTATGGACATTTAGGCAATTGAACATTATAAACTAATATGACAGCAGAATCCCGGTGCAGACTACCATCAACAGGCAAGTTGATGGCAAGCAAAAATTCATACCCTCTAAAAAGTTTAACTCGTTATCAATTAAAAGAAAGAAAGCTCCTTACTTTGGTTGTTGAGGCTGCAGAATTGCTGGCTACAAGGGTGGTTATCGCATCGCTGTTCACAGTAGTGCAAGCCACTGTGGCTGGCACATGCAATCTGGATGGGACAATTGGTACAGGCAGAAGACCTGGCCTATTGTTGCTACTGCTGTTCACTGTGCTGTTACAGTTACTGTTGCTGTTCACATGATTCCCATTGGCATTCCACTCCCGGCGATCCCATCCTGTGCGATAATCTCTTTCAAACCGGCTGTGATGCCGTGACATCTCGGCAAAACCAGCAATTGCCGTTTCTCACCGGGATTTTATCAGATTGCCTATCGAGAACCAAAGCAAAAAACAAAGAGATGTTAATAATTTAAACCTCAGGAGAAAACACATGTGAACACACACACATGCCACAAACATGCTGCTAAAAGTGATTTCCTTGTTTTAATTATTTGACTTGGCAAAGGCAACCTATCATTCCACTGTGAACAGTTTTAAATTGAACTTCTGAAAGTCTTTAGGCAAAGGCAGGATAGACACATCAGAATTGATTTCTGGGGAAAAATGGCCTCTAACACATAGAGGAGGTACCACAATGGTCCAGGGGAGACACACTAGAGACAGGCTACAATGAAACGCCAGACTACATAAATTGCCATTTCAAGTCATAATAATAGATTAGTTTCTGAAAGCAGAATTACGTTTCACTTTCTCTCCCCAAATACCCTTTTTGGGTCCTGTATAACAAAAAAACTTGTTATATGGTTCTTTGAAAATACTGCATAGGGAAGATGAGTAGAAAGTGGATTTCCTATGGAAAATTATTTGGTTTTAGCATATATAAGAAGTAAGGTGTACAATGAATAGTGCCACACAGTTTTAGAGTATGACTAGATTTTTAAAGGCTTTGGATTTAATTTCTACTTTCTATAAAAATTGCTTCCAATGTAATTTTTTTTGGGGGAGGATTTAGGTATTAAGAACGTAAGGCACTCTTTCTTAAATGTCAGTGTCCTTGAGAAAAGCATCTAAGATTTTTTTTTTAAAAAAGAACTTCCTAGAATCTCCAACAAGCATAATTTGATACAGAAACTCAAACTGGAAATACCTCCAGTATAATGGTTTTCCCTTCAAAATTTCTAAAGGTCAATTTCTTTTCTGGAGAATCAATTTCTGCCAAACTCCTAAACTTTCCCTATTAATTTATCTGTTTGATTTTGTAAAGTAATAATATTTTTTTACAGTCTGCTAATTCAAATCTGTAGGAAGATTTTTTTTTAATGTACTTCATGCCTACAGATTAAACAGAACACTCAAAGTCAACAAAAACAAAAATCTTATTTTTAAGGTGTTTTTTTTTAGAAACAAAAAGTACTGCAATAATTCCCTCCTCTTTAATACAAAGAATGTCAGTTAGAAAATGGGGACATTTATTTATAAACATGTAAGCCATCTGATTCCACTGTGAATCTGAACAGCATATAACATAGATAGATAGATAGATAGATAGATAGATAGATAGATAGATAGATAGATAGATAGATAG
>BLBF01000007.1:652299-698856 GCA_015471245.1 Laticauda colubrina
TAGATAGATAGATAGATAGATAGATAGATAGATAGATAGATAGATAGGAAGATAGAATTCTTTATTGACCAAAGTATGATTGGACACACAAGGAATTTGTCTTGATGCAGTATATATACAAGAAAAGATACATTCATCAAGAGTCAAGAATCATAAGATACAATGCTTGATAATAGTCATAGGGTACAATAAGCAATCAAATCAAACTAGGAAACAGTCAATATAAATCGCAAGGATACAAGTGGCAAAGTTACAGTCATACAGTCACAAGTGGGAAGGGATGGGTGGTAAGGAGTGATGGGAAGATTAACAGTCATAGTAATGCAGACTTTGTAAATAATTGATCAGTATAAAACAATGGAATACAGAATATAAAAATATAAATATAAACAATATAAACAATATAAAAAACCAAACTTGAGACACAAATGTCATAACCTCTAAACATCACACGCTGCATTCTAGCCAAAGGCCCGGAGAAAGAGTCAAGTTTTAAGGGGTTATTTCAATAAAGCCAGGATGAAGGCAGAATAAATCTATGGGGAAAGCTGTTCCAGAAGGGAGATACTACAATATACAAGGCCCAATCACTGGGTCCCATCAAGTGATACTGCTTAATCAACAGAACTTGGGTGTCATGTGCCAGACAGTACAGGTAGATACAGAGAGTTCCTTGAGACAGAAGGTCCCTCACGTAACCAGGCCCTATGCCATGAAGGGCTTTATAGGGGGAAACAATAGCTTGATTGCACCCACCTTGATTGTGAACCAGAGCAACTCATGAAGCAGTGTTGTTACATAATGTTGAATTCTTTAATTTGAAAATGTCTACAATCCATGTAGACCGTGGTTTCTACATATAGATAAAAGATTATACCAAAACATACACTCACAGTTCTTATAAAAATAGCTACCATATCTTGTTATTAGAGGGGAAAAGAAAAAGAAAAAATAGAAAGATCTGTACATTTACAGATAAGCATCTACACTGCACTAAAAGTTGCCCAACTAGATATTTCGATAGGTCCTACTTTGTTTCACATTCCCTGTGCAATGGCTGCAGAAAGATTGAGAGCTTTTCTGTAATCAGATCTGATGACAAAGACTGCATCTGCTAAGTGTGAAATACTTTATATCTTCATAGCAAAGCCAGAACCGTTTTGGAGAGATATTCAAAAGTGGAAGCATTTTATGTGAGAACATAAAATAAATAACACAGAAGACCATGATACTAAATTCAAACAAAATGTGCTAATGTTAACAGATTTATGGGAATACTTTCATTCTTGGACCACAACAGCATATTAAAAACAAAGTACTGTGCTTTTCTCTTGTCAAAAACATGAAAAGGATGCACTACCTGCCAAATGCTTCTCTCTGTGTTAAATTATTGATTTTATCTAGATTAACAGAATATCACTTTTAACAAGAGTCCTTTTAAGCTAGATACTGCCAAATGCAGAACTAAAGGAAATACTATAAAGGTATTATAGGGTTCCCCCCCACCTTTCTTTCAAGGCCAGAGTAGTTGCTTTTAACTCTTTGTTCCTGCTCTTAGTCCAGAATTGTACCACTGAAGCCATTCAGGAGCTTCTACACTATTTCAATGTTTCATACATTGTTGGGTTATTCATTGATATTGATTTGCTCTTATTTCACCATGTGCTCTTTTAGTTTTTTATGCTCCTCCTACGTTTCTGTATGCTTCCAATTACAAGATCCTAGGATTCGGTCTCCATAAATCTAAAATCAGTTCCCACCTACCCTTCCTCTGTGAAAGTTTAAATACTTTTTTATTTGATTAACAGGTTAATGTGTGTGGGCTGCTCATATTACACTGCTCACAGTAAGATCTGTTGTTTTCAGGCTAGAATTGTTTTATATTCATTAAAGACAACGTAGTGTCATGTAGTTCTTTTAAATCACAGAATAACAGAGTTCGTCTAGTTCAACTCCCTGCTTAAGCAGGAAACCCTAAACATTTCAGACAGATGCTTGTCCAACCTCTTCTTAAAAACATCCAGCATTGGAGCACCCACAAAATATGAGTGCTTAAGTTTGATTGGCTTTTGTTCTAAATCTTGGTTTTATTGGTTGGTTATTAAAGTATGATTTGGATGAAGTTTTCTTTTGATCTGTATTGTCCCCTTTCAGCAGCATAGCCAGGAGTCATACACTAAAACACCAAATAGGTTTGACTGAAAATGGGTTGGTTCTGGTTTAGCACAATGTAGGAATCCAGCTAACCTGGTTTCTTCAAGAAATCATGGTTAAAACAAGCCACAACTTTCTGAAAAGACTTTAAACTATAGAAGAGTAGATAATGGGCACAGGGCCATCCAGGAAACAGGACTGGGTTGTTCTTTTTTTCTTCCGCTAAGTATTTCAGTAATATAACTTTAAGGGAGATAGATGGGACAATGTTTCCTGGACTTGATCCTTTATTTAACCCCTTCCAAATCCCACTAAAAGCGTATGTGTGTGTGTGGGGGGGGGGCATGATGGGATGGAACAGGTTGACATTCCTGTCTGCAATTTTTTTCATATCTTTGCCATGCAATTTCTCCATCAGTTATAAATGCATACAAATTGAATTAGCTTTCCATGAACTTTTTTTTCCTAGTGTACCTGATTTCCTAATATGAAATTGTCAGCTCAGTTTTGACAAATACAGGTAGTTTTGAAAGCACTTTAACCTATTTTAATACATTTCTGGCATATAATTTTCCCCAACATATAAAAACATGGTTTTGCCTTTTCATAACATGTACATTTTAACACCTTCTGATTGGTTAATTATATTGCAACATTAAGAAAAGTGTAAGTATTGGAATATAACTGTTTCCCTTCATATTTTTGCTGTGAGGTGCAAGTTGAAATTTTCCCACAAAAATGGAACAAAACTTCCCCAATCAAATGGAGCAGTTCAGTGGCATTTTAATGGTACTTCATCCAATCCACTGTCATGCACGCTCAAGCACTGTTTTCTCAAGTGTCTTATCCATATTAAATGGACGTGTTGGTTTCGGTTCTATTCATGCTTTGAATTAGACTTTACGGGGAAATATACATCACTATACAGATAGTCCTTGAGTTATGGCCACCATGGCGCCCAGCATTTCTGTTGCTAAACTGACAAGCTTCAATACATTAAAAAAAATCCAGTACATCCAATTGCTGTATATTAGTGAGTTGTACCTCATATTAGTATCTTTTTGTCACAGTTAAACAAATCATTGCAGTTGTTAAATTAATCATGTGGTTGTTCAGTGAATCTGGCTTCCTCCATTGACTTTCCTTGCTAGAAATGGCCTGGGAAGGCTATAAATGGTGATCACATGACCTCAGGACATTGCAACTCTCATAAATGGAATAAGAAAGGACAGGACAGAGAATAGAGGACAGAGGATAGGTTAGGATAAACAGAGTTGGAAGAGACCTTGGAAGTTGTTGAGGTAATTCTCTGTTAGGAGAATGAGCGCATACAGGATATATATTTGAGAGAAGTGTTTGAATAACACACACACAGTACACAGATACACTGTACAGTAAATGTAGGTTTTTACTTCCGGAAAGGTTTAAGCAAAGTCCAAAATAAGCAATCCAAAGTCATTCAGAAGTAAATCAGTCAGTTTTCAATCCAGGGATAATCCAAATATCAAAGTCCAGTGTCAAAAAACAGTTCAGTATCAGACTTACATTAAATCCAGTAATATCAGTCAATTAGAAGAAATGGAGCAACAGCAATATTTTCCAACAGAAAGAAACAGAGATACACTCACACTCTCTTCTGAGATTCAGACTAAGACAAACGAGGTTTCTGGCTCCATCTTATGGCCGTTTGAGAAACCACACCTAATTACAGTTTTGCATTTTTTTAAAGATACAGTGTTAAAATGTTTCTCCTGGTTTATATATTTCTAACCCAAATAGCTGTTAGGTGACTCATATTCCTAACAGAAGTCTTCTAGTCCAACCCCTTGCTCAGACAGGAGACCCTGTACCATTTCAGATAAATAGTTGTCCAATCTCTTCTTAAAAACATCCAGTGTTGGAGCATTCACAATTTCTGGAGCTAAGCTAATTCTGACTGATTGTTCAGTCAGAAAATTTCTTCTTAGTTCTAGGTTGCTTGTCTCCTTTGTTAGTTTCCAAGTTGCCAAGCACCTTTGCATGATTTGCATGGGGATGCTGTAGCGATCATAAGTCACTTGTTTTCAGTACTGTTGTAACTTCAAACAGGTTGTAAATTGTAAGAATGAGCTTTGTACAGTGCGTGTGGGATCATACATTGGTAAAAAAGGGCAAAGACAAAGCACGTGTGAAGCTGTGTTTTCCAACACCTTATGTCCTTGATTCAAATGTTAGAACACAAATAGGTAATGGAGGCATTTGCATGACAACACGCATTGTTGTATTAGCCTCCCTGAAGTTGGCTGCCTTAGGAGCTGTTGTTATATGGGTCCCTGTCGGCAGATATATCTGCAGGAACTAATGTTTCCTTCAAAATGATGAAAGCAGCTTTCTGCTGTTGTGATGCAAGCTCTATCTCTTGCTTGTGTTGGGCCACAGTGTAACTCTGAGTTTGTCATTTTTCTTTCTTTATTTCCCCTGCTGTCGCCCCTCCCCCCCCAATTCCCGGCCATCTGCCTTTAGGTGAAGTCTTCAGAAATTTAGCCACCAAATTCTGGACTAATAGGAACTTCCACGTTGTTTTAAAGGGCCCTTTACGGTATTTCAGCCACGAGGTTAGGAGAAAAAAATATTTTAATGAGTCTGCTTTCCCCTAATACCTTGCTCTGCAGCTTCTCAGCCATGTAGTATTTTGTTTTATTAATAAGTGAAGACCAAATTTCTTTGAGAATATGTGCATCTACGACAAAGGCAAGGGAATAAATGAAGCATTTAAAAATAAAGATGATCTTTGGCTTGAGGGGATATTCTAACAACAACAGCAAAGGATGTTCAGGTTTAAATATTAGTTATACATAACAACTGGATATACAAGCAGAATTTTTTTTTATTTATTGAAGCTTATCAGTTTTACATGTATGCTCATCTTGTTTATTCCCAGACTATATCAATCTGCCTTTTGCTGTTCACTGTAAAGGTCCAACTGCAGATCATTACCTTTTTATTGATTTTGTTATTCACTTATTTTTAGTAAACTATGGAAGGAAAAATGGTATTGATTTAACCGCTAGTTATTTCTGTTTTGACATTAAAGACAATGCCTGAAGAGCAACGGGGCCAATGCCAGCTACCACAATAAAAACCAGCAGCTTAATTGCAAAATTAAGCATTTCTCATCCAAAGCCAAAGCATTCCTCCTCTTCTCTTTGCTGAAAGCTATCTTACATGCCTGCTATGAAATTTCTTTAATATTACTAGGTCAACTTTAAGCACAAAGTTCAGCATGGCTAATAATCAAGACATTTTGTTAGATCTCCAACACTTTCCTTGGATACTAGGATATGGGCATAAATTATATACAAATCAAACTGATGTTCTGCTTTATCACAACTGAGTTATTCTGGGGGCTGTATTCCCTTGTTCCCCCAGCTGCTTTTCAGGGAGGGTTAGAGTCCCTGATTCCAGCAGCACAAGCTTTTGACTTTCCAACACCACTCTATCCTTTCTGTATGCATATACAATTTTCCCAAATAAGATCATGTCTTATATATTTTTGCCACAAAAAAGGCATCAGGTCTTATTTTCGAGGGATGTTGTTCACTGACTCACCCACTTGTATGTGTCACCCCTGGCCTCCTTTTTGCTGTTAGAGGCCTTCAAGAACTTTTGCATCTCTCAAGGCTTCCCTGCAGGCCTCTGCAACTGATAACAGAGCTCTGGATCATTCCAGAGTTTAGATATGAAAGTTATCTAAACTTTCGAAGTTTAGATATGAAAATAATGCCAATTTATTAAATCACAGTAATTATATACTTTATAGTATAGAAGTGATATTACTTTGTGGATGCAATTTCTGTCAAGAAGAAATTTACTAAACTTTGCTTCTGTGCTTCATGTTTCATGCCATTCAATAAATATATATTAAGTGGCTATAGAGTTCCAGTTAAACACATAAAAGCTTTGTATAATTTTCACTTGTATAATATATACATTCTTTCCAATTTTCTTGTTTACATTTTTTTTTTGTCCATAAAGCAGAAGGCATAATATAACCATAAATATATTATAACATCATCCCAAACAACCATTACATTTGTGGAGTATCTATTAATTTGGAAAAAAAATGTGAATCATTTAATAATGATGTATTGAAGTACAATCCTGAAAAAATAGGACTTTTTTTATTGCAATAATTGATAGTGTTACTGGAGCATGACAGGATGTTTCAGCAGGATCTATATTATAGTTATCTATTCAACCAAGGATCAAAATGCTAATAAATGACTGAGTCAGAATAAGTCTGAGGTGTGTGTATGTGTGTGTGTGTGTGTGTGTACACATCCTATTAAGAATTTAAAAATTGCTATATATCCTGAAAATGAAACACCTACATAAAAGCTTATAGCACTTTTCCTGTATGAGAATTAAATACTGTTGGAACAGAATTTCAGGCAAGTCTTGACTTACCGTGATGTTTTGGGACTGGATTTCCAGTTGTAAGTTGTTATACTCATAAGTAAAGTTACTCAGGTGATCAAAACCAATTTTCATGTTGGTTGCTAAGAGAATCTGTGATCATTAAGCAAACACTATAAACCTATTTTTTCAAATGGATTGTTTTTGCTAGAAACTGGTAAAAAAAATTACAGATCATGATCACATTAACCACAGGATGCTGCAACAAGTGATAAAGATTTGCTGTTTGCCAAGAACCCAAAATGCAGTCACATGACAGAGGGAGGGAGAGAGAGAGAGAGAAAACACATTTTACCATGGCCAGAAGTGCTTATAGGCTGTAAAGTCCCTGTTTCATGCTATTGTAATTTCAAATGGTCATTAAGTTAAAAACTACCTGTATGATCTAACACAGGATTTAAATCTTGATTTAAAGTCTCCATCTGTAATTATTTGATCCATAGTTAAACCCAAAAAAATAATTTAAAATTCTAATATAAAACATCTGAATATTCCTTATTAATAAGTGCAATAACATTTATTAAAATATTTAATCAACAATTTTGTAAAAAAAATCCTTCTGGATCATTTATTTCTTTTTTCTCTGCACAGTCTGAAGATGTGATAATGAAGAAATGTATACAGTGATAGAACTTGAGATGAAATGAGAGATATAAGAAAAAGTAAAGTACTTGCTTACATCAGATACATTTAAATAGAGAAATAACAATTTTCATATTACCTGATATTAACATAGAAAAAAATCTACATGAGAATGTCACAATAATTTCTATGAGCCAAATGTAATATGGAGAGATATATGTAGCACAGCTCTACTTCCATTTACAGCCTTCTCAATCTACAAACTCCCTTGAGGGTACAAAGTAATTTAAAGCTAACTTCATGGGTTTTGCTCCTGATCGGTCAATTATTCCAAATCAGGCAGAATTAAATGTGGCATTTTGGGGATGTGGAATGATATTAGTCAGTGACCAAAGTGAAACCAATAAACCCAATTTCTTTTACAGCCTTTGGCAGTTTTCAAAAATTGAAGTCTCTGAGAAAGCAGTTTTATTTGTTTGTTGCCCAAACTCTTTTGCAATTTATCATTTTAATGCAATTTTTCAAACTTCTGTGAATAATTTTAATTATGGCTCCAATGAGAATAAAAATGATGCCAGAGTACATAGCATTGTTGGAAGCTACAGGGAAAAAATTCATGAGAGGGAAAGAGGAGCTAGTTTCTTTTACTATTAAATATACAGCCGTTATCTTTCTGGCTGCAAAATTTATCTATGTCAATATCACTAAAAAAAAATCAACCTTAAATATCAATAGCAGCCACTTCAATTTAAGAGTATCAATAATTTAAAACCCACAATTATATTTCAGTCACTTTGTCCTTCCTAAAGGAAGCTCCCTTTAAAAGTATTATGTACATTATTTAGGATATCGGAAGGATCTATATCATTTATAGTTCTAGTTGAAAAAAAACCACACAGAAAATCTAGTGATCTTAAACTGAAGCCACTGGTAATTAAAAAAAAACAACTTTTCAGAAGGACTATGATTCCTTCCACTTCATATCACTTCCATATCCACTTCTTCATATCAGCTCAGAATAAATTACCTGGGATTCTTGGGTCAAGAAATATTTTTCCATATATGGGGAGGAGGCCTTTCCCATTGCCCTGCTGATTAGAAACCTTTTAATTCAGTTTGAAACATTTTCTGTTATTCTTCTTCTTCACAACACTAGTTCCACTGCCAAGCTTTAAACATGCAAAACAAGGGCATTCCAGTTGATACCGTTTGCATTCTAGCATTGTGCCTAGCTGTTTGAACAGCTTGTGTGTGGAAAATTAAGCTTAGATTTCTGTTTCCTTTTTGTTTATTTTTAGCTAAGCCATGTATTTCTATTCATTAGTGTTTGTATTTCCTTTGAGAATGCAGGTGTCACATCCTTTATACAAATTGTTCAGAGGATTTGCATCATTATTACCTTCTAGACTTACCTCTCCCCACGGAAAAGCTATTAAGCATCTTCCTGTTTAATTTGTCCCTGCTCCTATCCCTTATTATGCTTTACCCACTACTTCTGCACAAGGTAATGGGACCCACTGACAAAACTGGCAGTCAGTAATTTTGCCCCAACTGAAAAAGTCGTTTGTTTCATTTTGAAGTTGTCAACTCAGAACAAAGAAAGAAGGAACACACTTTCCTTTATGAAGTGTGACCTCTGATAGACTTACCCAGATCAGCTGAAGGTAAAATAAACAGAACTCCAAGTTGGCTAAGTGACAAGCTCTTCTCATTCTCTAGGTCCGGAAAATAGCATCTGTTAAAGCTTAGGTTCCCCATCACAGATATGATCTCAACATGTTAGTGCTTTAGAAATGGCAAAATCTAACATTCATTCATTCAACCAATCAATCAATCAATTTATATGCTAACCATCTCATTACTGAAGCAAGACTGGGAACTTATACAATCATGAAAAAAAATCATACAGAAACAATTAACAAGAATTAAATAGATACCAAAGAGGATTGGTGGCACAGGGGAGGAACTTCTCTCTATCCCGTCAGCCACCCAGTGTAAAGCACCACCTTCAGGGCCCCAGACCAGCTGGCAGAGCGAGGTTTTAGGGCCCTAATCTAGAAGGTCTACAGCCATGATGGCGAACTTATGGCACGCCTACCAGAGGTGGCA
Organism: Laticauda colubrina; assembly: GCA_015471245.1. NCBI lineage: Eukaryota > Metazoa > Chordata > Lepidosauria > Squamata > Elapidae > Laticauda > Laticauda colubrina. Next base: position 661,600 of record BLBF01000007.1, read on the forward strand.
CGCACAACCTTTTCTGTGGGCATGTGAGCTGTTGCTCCAACTCAGCTCCGCTGCGCATGTGCGCACATCCCTCCCACTGGCCAGCTGGTCTTTGGATCTCTGCTGTGCATACCAGAGGGCAGGGCGGGCATGCATGGGGAGATGCGTGCGCATTTCATTTTGGGGATGAACGCACACACACACTTTGGGCATTCAGTGCCAAAAAGGTTAGTCTATACGGTTGGAGTGTATCTTACGTCTGGTGTCAGAGTATTCCAAATGGAGGGAACCACAGCAGAAAAGGCTCTTCTAGGCTCTGCCAGCTGAATTTTCTTTGACAGATAAGGTCCATAGCCATTCGCTTCAGTGGTGAGATTCAAATATTTTTACCACCGGTTTGGTGGGTGTGGCTTGGTGGGCACACTTTGCATGCGTACACATGCCAAATGCACACTTTGAACAGGCGCAGAGGTGTTCTAACTCAGTTCCTACAAGCCTGCACGATCCCAGTCGCTTCAGCAGCTGCCGCGTGGCACTCTTCTGTGCCACGCAAAGCAGCTGTGCTTCAAATTCAGAGGATAAAGGTGAGTTTGGGAGCCCAGGCAAGCAGGTGGGCCCAACAGCAGAGTGGCGGAGAGAAGAGGTTTGGTCTCTGCTGCTCATCGCTGCTACTGGCTCGGCAGAACTGGGCTGAACCAGTAGAATATCACCACTGATTCGCTTCCACTGGAGTGGGACATAGCAATCCCAATGGGGTGTCACATCTTCTCAGATACCCTTTATACCATGCTATAAAGAGCTTTAAAGTAATAACTGACGCAATGAATTGGACCCAGAACTAAAATGGCAACCAGTGCACCTTGTGCAATAGGAGCATTTATTGCTCGCAATGTATCATATAACATATTCTGGCTGAAGATGTTTAATAGCATACCTCAATAAGAGCCTCTGTGGCGCAATGGTTAGAGTGCAGTACTGCAAGCTATTTCTGCAGCCAGCTGCCTACAATTTGGCAGTTCAAATCCCACCAGGCTCAAGGTTGACTCAGCCTTCCATCCTTCTGAGGTAGGTAAAATGAGGAGCCAAAATTGTTGGGGGCAATATGCTGACTCTGTAAACCGCTTAGAGAGGGCTGTAAAGCACTATAAAGCGGTATATAAGTCTAACTGCTATTGCTATACCACACATTTTGTAAACAAAATACTTTATGATCCATCCATAGTTTCTCCAAGTAGGGATGGATTTTATCCTGATACAAAATTTTGGGGAACCTTACACTCAGTTGATCTGAGTTAACAAAATAGCACCATTCCAGTGTTTCAGGGGCTGCCATAAAGAAGAAGGGGTCAATTTATTTTCCAAAACACCAGAAGGCAAGACAAGAAGCAATGGATGGGAACTAGGAAACTCAAGGAGAGAAGCAACCTGGGATAAAGGAGAAACTTCTTAACAGTGAGAACAATTAACCAGTGTAACAGCTTGCCTTCAGAAGTTGTGGGTGCTTCCTCACTGGAGGCTTTTAACCTGGAATGGTATAATGTCTGGAATGGTATAGGGTCTGCTGATTCAGCAGGATGTTAGATTAGAAACTTCCAAGGTCCTTTCCAGCTCTTCTGATGGAGTTTGCTGGATACAAAGACAGCTTCATTAATTCCTATATTCCGTGGCCTTCTATTCCTGTTCAAGAGCTCTTGTATTAAAGTTAACACCAAAGCTATGCTAAAGCTATGCTCTACTTACAAACATGGGAACAAGAAAAACTACTTGCAGATATATAATTATATCCCAGAAGAGCCAGAAATGTTCAAAACAAATTGAGTAATGCTTTGCAGAAACAAAAAGGAGCAGCATAACAAACAAAAAGGAGAAGCATAACAAATGCTGCTCGTTATATGGACAAAAACATGGTTTGTTTTACCCCAGTGTAAATACACTAAGAAAGCTGAAGTCTTAAAGCAAGAATCTGAACACACCAAAACTTTAAACCTTCTTGTTTATCAAAGCATTCACATTTGGGGCTTCTGCAGAGGGGTTTTGAGTGCAAAACTTGAGAATAAAAAAAGTGTACACAAATTTGCATTTCAAATAGTAACCTGCATCACATCATTCATATGTGGGGTTTCACTTCAGTTCAATATTTAATTGAAGTAAAAATTCTATTTGCAGTTCTTCTAGCAGAGACTGATAATGTTGCTTCAAGCCTCTATTGTATTTTTCAACAGGATCACAGTATTATCTACAGCAGGGCTATCAAACTCCCGATCCATGGGCTGGATGCGTCACGTGCTGGCCATACCCACACTCGGCTAAGTGAAGGGATGGGAAAAGTCCCAATATGTCAAGTGATGCCACCACAATGAGGTGAGTTTGATACCCCTGATCTACAGCATGTTGCAGTTATTAAAAACAGTGGTGTTGATGTCACATAACCTTATGTAACTTTGTAACTCTTACAAAGATGTGAAGAGATGAAAAACTGGTATTTAGCAATGCGTAAGGCTCCTTAATTAGTAACCTTATTCTATTTAACTTTAAATAAATGCTAAGAGAGTCAGTTGGTACAGTGGTTAAAGTCTTGGCCTAAAAATTGATAGTGTGTTGAGTTGAGCAGGAAAGCTGGCTGGGTGATCTTGGGCTGGTCATCTCCTCTCTGCCCAGCCCACCTCTCACTGTTGCTGTGGGGAAAATAGGACATGGAAGGAATATTATGCATGCTTATTGCCCTGATTTAATTATAGAAATAAAAAATAGAGGAAATAAATAATCATGCATAAGCAAAAAGAGTTAGAGAATTCCTTTCCTTTGTAATAAACATTAAATTTATCTTGCTTCATATATATATATATATATAGTCATGATACTACAGTATTAAGCTAAGAACTATAGCAGGAGAGACAATAATCAAAAGATAAAAGGTAAGACTCATTTGATAAGTATAAAAGTCATGATTTATTATAAGTGGCACATCAGATTTATATGTTTTATTATTGTTTTAATCATATGGTTTTGCTCCTTGTAAGCTGCTTAGAGGCTGTGAGAACTGAATGGAAAATAAAAATCAGCAAACAATTCTTTATTTTTTAAAGGCCATGCAATCTCTATCATTTAATTTTCCAAGACAATTGATTAAACTTCATTTTACATAATCCAGACCAAAAAAAATGATGCAAGTTATTCTTGCTAAGAGAGATTTAAAAGGAAAAACTTCAGCAGGTTTTCCAATAATACAACCAAGCTGTAATGTAACAGCTCTAATTATAGCTTTATTAAAATGCAAAAAGGAAAAAAAATGTTGGGAAGGAAGAAAGAAAAGAAGGCAGCTCATCAAGAAATATTAACAGCTGTAGAACCAATCATTTCAAAGCACAAAATGTAGCTCAGGAAAGTTTTGGAAGCCTATATATTTTTATTCTTTCTTATAAGCCACTGAAAACAGCAGTCATGTAAAACTAACTGCCTAGTGCAGAAAATGTACAATTTAAAAACAATCCATAATAACATGTACTGTAGATCAGCCATGTTCAACTGATAAATATTTCATGGGCTGCAGTATATATTTATTATAAGTAGACTTCTGTTAGTATTAAAAATTAAAAGTAAGCTTATAAAACAACTGAACCTTCTCCTTCGCCCCAATAGCATCCTTATCATCAACTCTGTCCCCAAACTCTAGAGAATTGATTTACTTTAAATGCCATTTAAGTTATAAACCTGTGATCACACTGCTTGCATGAATGGTACTTGAATTATGGATGATCTAACAGCTTTGAACTCTGAATGATCTCTGCAAACACTTTTGGGTCAGTTTCACATTGCTATTTCACAAGGTTTAAAGCAACCATTCTCAAACCTGTAAAACTCTCCAGCAACAAGCATCTCAATTTGTGATACACAAGGGGAAAAGAAAAAAACGCTAAGTCACAGCTTTTCAAAATGTGGGTCATGACCTTCCAGGGAGTTCGGAATTTCTTAGAGCGGGGTCATTTTTTTTTTCTTTTTAAGCTGATTGGATATGCACAGACCACTTGGGAGTGCTATCAACCTTGTTCTTGCTTTGCCGTAGTAAAACTGTGGATGGCTTTTGCAGCTACAGCAGGGAGAAGGCCTAGAGAAAAAAATGGAAAGATATCTGGCTCAAATCATCCTCCAATCACAGCACTGCTAGGCCTGTAAAAATATCTAGTCTTTCCAAATGGAGAAGTTTTGTTGGTGGCAAGAGGAAAACTAATCTTCCAGTGCTACTGATAAGAGTTCGAAATCAAGAAAATGTGATGAATGTTAATAGCTTCAATAACTGGTATGTTTATTTTTTTGGCCAACTCTAACCTCAAATGAATTTTAGTTGGAAATCATGCCCATTCACTTATTGTGTACAGCAGGAGATGTAACAGATATCTATTTTAGGACCCAATATTCTATACAAACATTATAAATCAACAAACTACAGAAAAACATTCAACTATCTCCAGGAATTTAGTACATAGGACAAAGCAGTGTAACTTGCAACTCAAAAATGCAACTCTGAGTCAATACTCTACAGGAGTAATTGGAGTCCGTAAACTGATGCTACAGAACAAAAATTGTTTGTATTCTTTTCAATTTAACTATACTAGGTTTCTATAGGGGAGGAAATATTGGGCTGCTAAATTAGAAAACTGTGAGAGACTAGCACATAATTTCCTAGCAGTCATGAGAACAAAAACAACCCTCGAACTGTAAAATATTTGTTTCCAGTAATATGCTTCAGAATATGGAGAGAAACAAATGCAATGCCTGCCCACAACTCCTTAAAGCATGGGTGTCAAACTCAAGACCTGGAGGCCAAATCCAGGTCTTGAGGGTGTTTAGATCTGGCCCATGAGGCCACCCTGGAAACAGCGAAGGACCAGCTCATGGTGCCTCTACGAGCAAAAATGAAGCTCGGGAGGCTGCGACGGCTTCCTGCAACCCTCTGCCAACAAAAACGGAGCTCACGAGGGCTGCACATGACCTTTCTGAGTTTTGTTTACACTGGCAGAGCGTTCGGGCCACCGCAGGCACCCCCAACCTGAGTGATGTTGAGCTGTCCACTCCCACCCCCTCTGAGGTCAAACACAACCCTGAAGCGGCTCTCAATGAAATCGAGTTTGACACCCCTGCCTTAAAGCAACTGTGTCTTTCGCTGGGATGACAGGGCAGGTATATAATGAACAGTCACAAAGTCCTTCGAAAATACAAAATTGCTTTAAGGAGTTACAGATAGACATAATCGCACACCTGCACACTGCAAAGCACTTCTCTCAAATAAAAACCGAAGCACTGTGTAGTCAGCCCGAATATACATAGCAATTACTTATTATACTCCAAAATGCAAATTGCTACAGAAATGGATTACATAACCACAACATTCTAACACACTGAAGTCCATTTAAAAAACTGCTAAAATGGTTTGTTTTCAATACAGAAACCACTTGATTGGATTCAATTTATTTGCAAAGAACAGGATTTATTTATTTATTTTTAAAAAAATCATTCTAATTTTGAGCCACACAAGTAGGTAGCCTTGAGGATAAAGAGATCGTAGGTATGAATGTGCCAGAGAGACTGCAAATGATGATAAGAGTTGGCAAACGTTAAGTGACTTTCATACATACTAGTTTCCTTTGGTGCCAAACAAACTGGGATTGAAGATTCAGGACACAGTGATTCAATAAAAGCATGTACTGTAGCCAATCACTCTTAACTTTATATAGTAGTTACATATGAGAAAATAAAAAATAGAAGGATCATAATTAGCATTTTTAAAAAATAGATGTGCATGTAGATAATTATGTGTCAAGGAATTAGCAATACACCTTATTTAAAAATGTCAGCTATGAAAATATGCAGAAACTAAAGAGGCAAATTAGACATCTGTCATAAAGTAATATAAAAGCCTGATCTGAGGAGGAAAAAAAAGGGTGATGAACCTGCAATTCCTATCAGCAGCTTCTTTCCTTCAATCTGTCTTGAAAAAATACCAGTCTGCTCTTGGGAGGGAATCAAAGCAGGAGAAAAACTGCCTGGTTTGGGCAAAGACCACAGTGAGTAAGCCAGTGTTACAAGGCAATTTCATTAGCTCACATACTCTTGTGCATTATACATGACTGGGTCAGATTCATATTTAAAACAAAAGATCTTCCTTCACCATATCCAAAGGACTCACAGTACACACACACACACACACACACACACACACACACACACACACACACACAGATGCTATGAAAAGTGTCAATGAAAAGGCTCATACTTCATAGAAGGAACAAAAGTAAGGTACAGTAGATTTTCTTTAGGAGAAAACTGTTGCTTAATATTTTTTTAAAAAGTAAAAAATTATTATATCCAATTATCGCAGATCTAAATGTGTTTTTTTTCAAGTGCAATAAAATAATTTACTGAACAATAACTAGACATAAGCTTTTTTTTTTTTTTAAAGAAAGCAGTATTAATAATAAACTTTACTTGGAGAAGCTTACATCTTGCAACATCATCACGCTTTAACAGCATCATATCACAACATCAGACTCTCCCAGATCCTTGTGAAAGAACTGATAAGTGGATATAAATGCCCAATTCAATCTAAACATATGATTGACTGCAGAATGTACCATTATCACCCTCTCTCAGCACAACCCACCTCACAGAATTGTGATTGTGGGGAAAATAAGAGGGGGAAGGTGTGTTGGATAGGTTTGCCACCTTGGGTTTTTTAAAAAGGTAATAAAGGGAGTATCTTGGGAGGAGCTTGTGATGCTCTGATGGGGTTGAGAGCTATGTGGCATTCGTAACCCAAGGATTAGTGGGAGTGAATCTCGTACCTTGAATGAGATTACTCGTTCCTTTCACCTACGCGTTCACTAATCGAATGAGGCTTGTTAAGTGCGCATGAGGCATTTCAGGGTGGGAAGGCCATGGGGGCCTACTGATGGAACAGGCCACCTGCCGGCCCCCAGAGGCTCCATTTTGGCCTGCAAAGGGGGAGGTCTGCAGAGGGGCGAACGAAGCATCGGAGGGCTGGATCCGCCCCTCAGAAGCTCCATTTTGGCCGGCAATGTTCAGGACAAATGTTGCAGAGCCTCTGCAGTTGTTTGTAAGGGTGAACAACTTCCATGATGCTGCAAGACTGATAGTTTCAGGCCTTGTTAGTGAACACTGGGGGGGCGCTTATTATGTAAGTTTGAACGTTTGCTAACGAAACACTCATAATCTGGAGATTACCTGTATTTGTTTTACCAGAAGAGTCACTCATGCAGGTAGGTCTTAGCAGTAGTGCGAGACCAAGGGTCTCATTTAATATGGTGAGAAAACAGAGAAGGAATCTATAATCCTGTGATGGCGAATCTATGCCACGCATACCGGAAGTGGCATGCAAAGCCATCACTCTGGGCACAGGAGCCATCACCCATTGCTCTTCCAGGTTCTGGGCATGCCGAGCAGCTGGTCTTTGCGTGTGTAGGAGCGCTGGAAACCAGAAGAGCAGCTCCCTCGAGCACATATGCGTGCTGGATAGCTGGTCTTCACGCATGCAGGAGCGCTGGAAACTGGAGCAGCAGCTCCCCAAAGTGCATGCACATGCTGGCCAACTGGTGCTCTTCCGGTTTCTGGCACATGTGTGCACACTCCCATTTCAGCACTCTGTGCCAAAAAGGTTAGCTACCACTGCTATAACCAAATCAGTCATTGCCCAGGTCAACAAGGAACATGTCAGATGTGAGAGTATCTGGACATCTTTCGACACATGGGTAATGGGACTCAGGAACTACGTCTGGACAACTGGGGCCTAATCCGGTAGGATTAGTGGAAGAATACCACCATCATAGACAAGACAAAACTATATTATGTTTGAAAGCTGCACCTGCTATTATGCTTTACTATTATAAATAATAACCAACAAACTGTGGATACTTCAAATGACTGTTTGAACATTGGAAAGGAATTTATCTAGACTCAAATTCACTGAACAACAATTAACAAATCAAAAGGAGATTCATTACCACAAATTAAATATTCAGGGAAATATTTAAATATGTAATCTTCTCCTGATGCTTCAGGTCTTCAAAGCTTTTCTGAAGGCTAAGAGGATGAACTTCAGGAGGAAGAGAGTTCCATAGGGCAGTGGCTGCCGTGGAAAAGGCACACTGTGGCTCCCAAAAGGTGGCAATATTTAAGGAATGGGACTAGGAGCATGCTCACTTTATCTGGCTTGGTAGGTCAGATAATTATCCTTAGAGAATGATTCTGAAATAACAGCAGAAATATTCAAAAATGAAATGAAAATGATTAAAAACTGGAGAACTCCTAACAGAAGACAAGGTAACAGAATAATAGAGTTGGAATTGTTCTTACTGGAAATGTCTCTTTAGTGCTAGGTTGCTTCTCTCCTTGATTAGTTTCCATCCATAGTTTCTTATCCTGCCTTCTAGTGCTTTGAAAAATAAGGTGACCCCGTCTATTTTATGGCAGCCCTTCAAATGTTGGAACACTTCTATCATCTCAACTCTAGTCCTTCTTTTTCACTAGACTAGACAAATCCAATTCCTGCAACGATTCTTCATGTTTTAGGCTCCCCTAATCATCTTTGAAATAATCAATTGCATGGCTTTTGGCTCAGATATCTAAGTAGCTTACATCCAATTATAGCTAAATAGCTTCATGAAATATTGCATAAAGGAGACATCTGTGACTGGTTAATAACTGGCAAAACGTATCTGATTCAAAAAGAGCGAGGAAAAGAGGCAGCATCAGGAAACTATATGCTGATAACATGCTTGCCTAGAATGTTTATATTACTTGCAGGTATAACAATTCTGGATGGCTCACAACAGTCAAACAAAGAAATTATAGTAAAATCAATAAAAGGTAAAAGGTAAAAGGTAAGATAAAAGATGAAGCTTGGGATTTCACACACAAGAGAAGAAATAATGTTACCTTTTTAAAAATGGAAATATGTAGGTGATCCATTTGATTAAGACACTGACATCAAATTCCAGTGATGAGAAAAGTATTGATATCATTCTACTGATATAAAATCCCTGGTAGTTTTGTGGATGGAATACACAGATTTTGTAGAACTTTTTTAAAAAAAGAGATTTATAATATAATACAGAAATCTGCACTTGTTAACTGCCTTTGGATTGAATTATTTGTTTCTTTAGCCATAGATAAAATAGCCCTTTATATTCTCCTACTATAAATACAATCCTGGCATATGTGAAAGTGACAAGCTGACTTTTCTACATGTTATCAAAAATGAATCACACTCTACATCTCACACAGCAGGCAAGAAGCTTTTTAAATTTTGTCTGATTTTTCACATTTGGAGTATATTTGAACTTTCCACATACTACGCTGATTTAAGATCCCAAACACAAGTCAATCCAGAAGCACAACCCAAATATCTTCATATATAAATCAGACAGCTAATGTTTTAATTTCAGTTGTTTCAGGTCCAGAAGCATATTCTGAAATGCTGGCTTACTCAAAGGTGGTCAGGAATAAAGAAGAAAATCTGAATTTTTTGAAGTTTACATTTATTTCTTTCAACATGCATTTTTTTTAAAACTAAGCCATCACAAACCAGGATTAAATGTGCATGAGGGGAGTCACCCAATTATAATATTCCAACATATATCTTTGATACATTTCCTATGTTAAATGTCAGGATCTCTCTCTCTCTCTCTCTCTCTCACACACACACACACACACACACACACACACACCAAACATGTATAATTGCTGTTTAATTAATTCAGTCAATTTATGATACCTATGCTAACTGAAATATACAAAAGCCACAACTTTTGATATGGTTTGAAATTACAATTCTTATCTAACAGTTTCTTAATGTTGGGGAAAAGAATAAGACTATTTTATACCAACTATTATTACTTTATACCAACTATATTAATCATTCATCTGCTGCTCACTCTTATTCTTGAGTGAATATTATTATGGACCAAAGATTTTCAGTAAGTTTTAACTATTTTTCAAGATGTCATTCCTCATTTGTTTCTTCTAACATATACATATTAAACAACTCATGGCCTGTTGGGTCATCATTTCAGAGGTATTTCCTTATCTAAACAAACAGAATGATCCTAGGCTAGCAAACTCAAAACAACAAACAATTGGAGCGGAAGCAATTTCCATTTTCTTTATTTGTTCAATTTATATGGTGCTTATCTTGCCTGAAGGTAACTCTAGACAGCACACAATCATTAAAACCAACAAAACATTAAAACCATAAACAGTAACATTAAAATAGTATAAATTGACAATGATGGGAAGGAAGGGAGCAAAATGCACACGGAGGTGGAGTCTTATATTAGTTCAGTAGCCACCTCCAAAATGTTGCACCCCTTCTTGCTGTCTTCCCTACTGATTTTCCTTGGAAAAAGCTGGCAGGGAAAATTAGAAATGATGATCATGTGATTGTGGCTGATTAGAAGTCTGGCAATGTAACAGCACTGAAACAGACTCAACTTTGCCAAATTTCAATCCCATGGGAATCATGGATTCTGAATCCATACTGTAAGTTAGTCCATTTGAGGTACGTTGATTCAAAAAACATGGCTCTATGATGGACCACTGCATCCAATCGAAGGTTGTAAACAATCAAACACATATGAGAGTTTTAGTATGTGTAAACACACACACACAAACACGCACACTATATAGAGTATAGCTGCCAGATAGTGTACTGATTAGAACACAAGGGCAAAGTGGCTATAGGACTTGAGAGCAGACTACAGCAATCTCCCAGAAGAGGAACCAGTCACCATCATAGTAGCAGACATCCAACAATATCTTAAGAACATGAAAAGCTGGATGACAACTGGCTTGGACATGATCACTTACTGGTCAAAGAAACTTAACAGAAGCACAGATGAACTACCTGCTAGCAGCAGGCTCCCACCCAAACTAACTCAAGGAAGGAAAATGCTGATCATGAAAGACCCTCACAAGCCTTCCGGTTTGCAAGGCTTTGGTGGCGGCAGGAATCTGTATTGTGCGTGGTTCCTGCTGTGTCCGCCGCTGGAGTGGCCCCGATCCAGCTGGGGCTATAGTCACCCCGTAGAGGTAACTGAAGATAGGGGAGACTCAGCAGGGGTCTGGGGAAATCGCAACCTCCCCTCCTCAGCTGGCTTAACTCCCTTTTCTGAAGGTGATGGAGCAGCGGTCAGCAATGGCTGCCACAAAGAAGATTTCATCTGGATAAGAATGTGCAGGAGGAAGCTGAGAAAGTGAAAGTTTTTGGCTAACCGGGATGACAAATAAGATTTAAATACCCTGGAATTTAAGTTTTATTAAAGATACATCGTTCCCGACAAAGACGGAAGAAGCGGTGAATGAAAGTAAAAAGGGAAAGTTTGTTTTTTCTCACTCTCCTTCCTTACAGTGATAGCAAATGGATGGAGAAATCAGAAAAAACGTTTTGGCATCAGCAGGTAATTAAATTGAAAATTGAAGCCAAGGGGACAATAAAGATTTCTGAACATTGAAAAAAAAAACTTTTTTTGCTATAAGTGGGAAGGGAGAGGGAAAGAATTATTAAGATTTTCTTGGAGGAGGCTGCTTGGAATTTATAAGATTAGAGCAAAACTGTAACAAAACTTCTAAAAGATATATTTCAACTGGAGCTTTATAACTAAACTATAACCCCAGGAAGAGAAAATATAAAAAGAAGAAAGTGCTAAATGAAACAGACTGTGTATATTTGGATTGCTTGGTGACTTTGGGACTTTTGGAAATTATTATTTGAAAGACTAAAAATATTTGGATTGTCTAAAAAAACTTTTTACAATGGCACTACTTGTTGATGAACTGAAAATTGAATTTAAAAAGCTAAAAGAAGAGGATCAAGAAGGGAAGAGCTCTTCTGGATCTGTTTTCCATTTTTTAGAAATGGCAATTTATACCTACCAGAAACTACAAGAACAACAAGACTGGGATGAAGAAGAAGCCATCTTTAATGAACAAACAACTTTAGCCAGGGAAGAAAAGGGAAAGAGGGGAAAGAGAATGGAGAATTTAAGACTTAGAAAAACAACCAAAAAAGGGAAAAATAAGGTAAAAAATCGATACAATGTCAGAAAGCAACAGAAAAGAGAAATACAGAAGAAGGTGGAGATTAAGAGACAAGGGGGTAAAAAGGCAGGATTGGAGAAGAAAGGAAGGGAAAAAGGGAAGAGAAGTTACAAAGGTTTAAAACAACATGTAAAGAAACAAGATCTATTCAGAGATAGTGGGTAAAAATATGATTAAAAAAGAGATTCTGCAAAGTACATAAGATTGTATTGTTGTATTTATTGTTGTATTTACAACAAATAATGTTGTAACATTATTTGAAATAATGTTAGAAAATTTGATTTAATAATAGAGCTTAATTTGCTATGGATTATTGTTTTAATTATATAATAAACTTATTATTCTTTTTTATTTTATAATATAGTAAGTAGCTTCAGAATGTACTAAGCAGAACCAGAATGAAAAGTATATATTATTCTAAGTGTTAAATTTAGGGGAAAGATTTAAAGGTGTCATACTTCAATCTGTGATTACAGGAGAAATTTTGTGTTAATGAGAAAAGATAAATAGAAAATTGAAATAGAACAGACAAAAGATATACTAGGAGACAAGGGGGTAAAGGCAGGATTGGAGAGGAAAAGAAGGGACAAAGGGAAGAGAAGTTACAAAGGTTTAAAACAAGATGTAAAGAAACAAGATCTATTTAGTGATACTGGGTAAAAATATGATTAAAAAAGAAAAGTACACAAGATTGTATTGTTGTATTTATATTTGAAATAATGTTAGAAAATTGGATTTAATAATACAGCTTAATTTGCTATGGATTATTGTTTTAATTATATTATACACTTATTCTTCTTTTCTATTTTATAATATAGTAAGTAGCTTCAGAATATACGAAGTAGAATCAGAATGAAAAGTATATATTATTCTAAGTGTTAAATTTAGGGGAAAGATTTAAACGCATTATATTTCAATCTGTGATTACAGGAGAAACTTTGTGTTAATGAGAAAAGATAAATAGAAAACTGAAATAGAACAGATAAAAGATATACTAAGAGACAAGGGGGTAAGGCAGGATTAGAGAAGAAAGGAAGGGAAAAAGGGAAGAGAAGTCACAAAGGTTTAAAATAAAATGTAAAGAAACAAAGATTTATTCAGAAATAGTGGGTAAAAATATGATTAAAAAAGAGACTCTGCAAAAGTACATAAGATTATATTGTTGTATTTATATCTGAAATCATGTTAGAAAACTGGATTTAATAATAGAGTTTAATTTGCTATGGATTATTGTTTAATTATATTATAAACTTATTATTCTTTTTTATTTTATAATATAGTAAGTAGCTTTAGAATGTACTAAGCAGAATCAGAATGAAAAATATATTTTATTTCAAGTGTTAAATTTAGGGGAAAGATTTAAAGGCGTCATACTTCAATCATTGATTACAGGAGAAATTTTGTGTTAACGAGAAAAGATAATAGAAAATTGAAATAGAACAGACAAAAGAAATATGCATAAAGATTTAAATTGAGATGAAATAAATAAAATAGAATTAAGAGAGTGAAAAGAGGGGAGAAGCTATATAGAAAATGTAGAATGGTAAATAAGATATGAAATTGGATAAAAAGTGAGCATGAATTTTGAATTTATGTCTGTATAAAAAGATGTAACCCGGGACTAAGCCGCTTTCCAAAAACAAGTTTTATGTTTTTATGTTTTGTGTTTTGTTTGTGTATGTTTGTTTATTGAAAACTAATAAAAGTTTTAAAAAAAAAAGACCCTCACAAGAGAATAGCATCTCTCACTTCCCCATAACATGGAAAGTCCTATCAGGAATCATAGGGTCCAAGGCATATGATATATGGGCCAGTATATAACCAGAGTTCTGAAGGGAACTCGGAACAATTCTAGGTGCTCAAAAACACCAGTTGCTCACAGATAGAACAGTCATCCAAGATTCAAGGTCTAGACACATCAATACTCATTAAATCCACACTTGGATTGGTGAATGCCTACTATACAGTGTCAACAGGACACTAAGGACTTTCCTAAATAACTCAATGGGACTGTGAAAGATTATGCTGGAAATCAGCTCAAGACAGCTCACGCTAGTGGCTATCAAATGCAACTTACCGCAAGATGTGGCACTGACCTCATTGCTGTTCTGCAAAATCTTGAACCCTTTCAACTTGGTAAGCACAAGGACTGAATAAGGATACAAGTTCAAAAATAAAACTTCTGTCAGGCACCTCCTCTATATGGGTAACATCAAACTGTATGCCAAGAATGAACAAGGCATCCACTCACTGATCACTAATATAGAGTGCGAACATTGGGATGTCATTCGGACTGGAAAAGTGTGGCTGAATTGTAGTCATGAGAGGGAAGGTAGTTAAGACTGATGATGCAGAACCATCAGTGGACCAAATAGCAGACATATAGACTGTTTACCAGCATCTTGGTATGCTATAGTCACATGGGAACCATAATGAGGAGGCAAGAAAGATAGCAACATCCATGCACCAACAAAAGGCTGATAGATAGAGATAGATCCTAAAGAATTAGCTCAGAGGAAAGAACATGATCCACACCATCAACAAGTATGCCCTGCCAGTCATCAGAAATCCTGCTGATATGCTAGCCAAATAAGGACATGGAGGCTGCCAGTGTGAAGATCTAGAAGCTCTTCATAATGTTGTGAGATTTCCACCCAAAGTTCAACACAGAGAGACTGTATACTGGCAGGAAAGAGTGCGGGCAGAGTATGGAAAGTGTGAAAACTACTGTTGTTTGGACAAAACCAAAGCATCTAGGAATATATCAGTAAGGTGGTACCCAAAGATGAGCTGCTGAGAATGCTGAGATAGCAGGAGACATGGGTGGAAGATCATGGAGAGGAAGTATCATGACAATACAAGACTCTGGGATGTAACATTGATGATAAATGAAGTCGCTGATATTGGTGATCCCTATCAGTGTATTGAAAGCCCTGGATTAAAGGACAGCGCAGACACATTTATAGGAAGGTTATATATCATTAGTGTTGGGCTTTTGGGTTATTTGAAACAATTTTAGTTCCAGACTAAAGGAAGGCCCATATATGTATAATGTACCATTTGATTACAGTTTTTTATGTATTAGAAATCTACAGCTGATATAGCTTATATTGCTAAGAGAGCTTTGTTACCTTGACTCCTCCCTCATTCCGTTCTCTCACACAAAAAGAAATAAAATGGTAAAAAGTTTTTCTGATTTTTAAATCTAGATTATATAATTTTGTAACAATTAAAATTATAGGTACTGATCAAGAAATATATGATTGAATCACTAAAAGAAATATGCCATTTGAATGTACTCCTGTAATTCTCTCTTTATAGTACATATTTTAAAAATTATGATAAAACCTTGCACTATCCAAAATTATCCCATATATTTTTTTCTACAGAATGATGGGGTGCAGGGTTGAATTCCTGGTTGGTTAAACAACATTTCTCTATCCAGTCTTTCTGAAGCTTTTTGGCTTAAGGCCAAAAAAAGGTCAATATCCTGGAAATTCAGATTTAGACACAGTGAATAATTAGGGCTGCAATCCTCAATTCTAATATTAGAATTAATTAATTCTAGAATTATTAATAAATGCTACACAATAGCATCTATACCTTTAATGTTATTTTTCTGACTTCCTTTAATATTTGCTTTCCTTCCTACCAAGGGAAGCTGTATTTTAAAAATGTAAGAAGAGGCATGCTTGATCAGAACAAGTTTCCCTTTTAGTCCAGCATTCTTGTGTCCACACTGCTCAATCACTGCCACAGACAGACTACATGCAGAACATGTAATCATTAGGACATGCTCATATTTCTTTATCCTTGATTTCATACCATTTATATGCTATGAATATAAGGGAGACCTGGGGGCGGGGGAGGACTTACATCAAGATGTAGTGCACATTACTAAGAAAATTTACCCTGCAAGTCCCAATCAAGAACTCAAAGCTTTCATTCTGGCTATCTCAATGTTCAGAGAGTTGCAATCATAAGTGCAGGTGTTTTGTCCATCCAATCTGTCTCCCTTCACACCCAGTACTATCCCCGCACAGATGAAACAACTCCCAAAGTTAATTGCAAATTGCATAGCAATTAATATCTGGCTGCCTGCAATCCCATTAGCCTTTTACTCATAGCCAAAATTCATTTTTGACTATTAGCATGCTCTGTCTAGATTCCCTCTATTTCCAAGCGCCAGTGGCATTTAAAAAAGACCATTCAACTGTTGTTGCATAGTTCTGAGAATACTTGCTTTACACTTCTTCCATTTGTGCAGTGGTTCCAGCCAGGGGTGTTCTGTATGGAACTTGGTAGGTTCCAAGTTCCTCTTTCTGATTGGCCGAAAAGGCCACTCGTAGATTGGTTCTTTAGGAACCAATCCGGGAAGCCCGCCAAATGGCGGGAACAGTCAAAAGAGTGTCATTGGCCACAAGCCGCAGGCAAGCCGCTATAAAAAGGGCTGCCTCAGCTTGGGCTGTTGTTCTGTATACTTTTGCCTTGCGAGTTTAATAAATAGTTGTTGTTTGGAACCTGGTCTCACACGTTTCTTTCCAGACGGAATACTGGCGACGAAGGTGGGATTGTTGTAGAAGGTGAGATCGAAGCACGCGACGATCTGAACCGAGCGAGAGAGATGGCCGGTAACAACGCGCCACCCACACCATTCAATCCTGATGAGGAGGATTGGGAATGGTATATCGATCGCTTTCTTATGTTTTTAGAAAGCAATGAAATGGAAGAAATCTCGGACCAAAGGAAGAGGGCTGTCTTCCTTACACACTGCGGACCGGCCGTCTTTAAAATGGCGAAGACGCTGGCGAAACCCAGAGATGTCAAACAGATGACTTGGTCCGACCTCAACAGAATGCTCCGAGCACACTACGCACCGGTGGTCTTGAATTTAATAAAAAGGCACGAATTCTATAAGAGGGACCAAAAGGAGGATGAAACGATCGGAGATTTTGTAGCAGCCTTGAGACACATCAGAGGAGCCTGTGAGTTCCAAAACATGGATGAGGCAATGAGGGACAGCGTGGTCCTTGGTTTGAAGGACACTACCCTTCAGAGCAAACTCCTGAACAGGCCAAACAAAACCGTGGCCGAGGCCATTGTAGAGGCAACCGCCGCCGAAGCAGCTAAGAAGTCAGCAGCCACCATGCGGCAAATGAACGCAATTCCAGACTTGCCAACCCAAACCAGGGAGAAGAAGGCAGAGGGAGGAAAGAAACAGTGCACAGCGAAAGCCCACTATGAAGACATCAAATCCCAGAGTGACGCTGAGGACGACGATGAAGACGTCCATAGACTCAATTCAGATAAAAAATGGCATGAAAAGAGGAGAAATCGGCAGGAGTTTCAATGTGCGGGCTGCGGAGGCAACCACCTGTGAGCTGAATGCAGGTTCCTCGATGCAATATGCAGGGCTTGTAAGAAAAGGGGGCACATCGAAAGGACCTGCCGCAACAAAAAGAGCTACAGTCCAAAAAAACGTGGCAGCACCCCTCCCAGACATGAAGAAAGCTGGCAACAGATGGAACCGTAACAAGAGAACTGGTGACAGGGAAGAAACACATCAGACAGTCACCATCGGCAATGCCAGGGCGAAGAGTGGAAAGAAGGTTCGGATGGAGGTGAGCATCGAGGGGAGGCCCTGCAAGATGAAAGTCGACTCAGGGTTGTTCCTATCCATGGTAACCTGGAATACCATCCGGCGCCTGATACCGAACATTAAACAGAGAGAACTTCAGAAACAAAGATTAGTGTTAAAAGACTACCAGGGAAATCGAATTCCAGTAGTACGACTTGGACATTTCCTTGTCAAATTTAAAAACCACGCCGAAATCTGACCATCGTCGACCAAGACCGCCCTAGTCTGCTAGGGATCGAATGGTTCATGCCCCTGGAAATCGGGATGACCAGGATCAACTGCATCGCCACAGCCAACTGGGAGGAGAGCCTGCTCCAAGAATTCCAAGATGTTTTTGACGGGACTCTAGGCAAGTACAAGGGGACCCCAATTTCATTTAGCCTAGACCCGAAAATAGCCCCCATCCGTTTAAAAGCCAGATGCGTTCCATTCGCGTTAAAACCAAAAATTGACGAGCAACTGAATAAATTAATAGCTCAAGGGGTTTTAGAGCCAATCGACCATGCCAGGTGGGAAACACCTAACGTCACACCGGTGAAGCCAGATGGGACAGTGCGCATTTGCGGAGACTATAAGGCAACCCTGAACCATGCGCATACCCAGTACCGGTAGTGCAACATTTACTGCACTCGCTAGGGGGAGGAAACTTTTTTGCGAAACTCGACCTCGCACAGGCGTATCAACAACTACCCGTTGATCCTATTACAGCAGAGGCACAGACTATTGTAACACATAGAGGGACATTCAAGTGTAACCGCCTCCAATTCAGAGCTAGCGTTGCCCCAGGTGTGTTCCAAAGCCTCATGGAACGCCTGCTAAACGGAATCAAAGGTGTCATCCCTTACTTTGACGATGTACTAGTCTCAGCAAAAAATGCCAACCAGCTAGAGAACAGGTTAAGAGAAGTATTAACAAGATTTAGAAAATCAGGCCTCAAAGTAAAAAGAGAGAAGTGTGAATTAGCTACCAACCAGGTCGAGTTTTTGGGCTATTTAATCGATGAACAAGGTATTCACCCCACCGAAAAAAAAGTGAACGCTATAAAAGATGCTCCTTGGCCCAGGAACAAAACTGAGCTTCAAGCATTCCTAGGCCTCATAAATTTTTACAACATGTTCCTGCCCCATAAGGCAACAATAGCAGAACCCTTACATCGACTGCTAGATAAAAAAACCACTTGGACATGGGGCCACCGGGAACAAAAAGCCTTCCAGGGTATCAAAGATCTATTAACGTCCAACACCGTTCTCATCCAGTATAGCAATACCCTGCCCTTGACGGTCACCTGTGATGCATCACCTTTTGGGGTCGGCGCCATTCTGAGCCACCAGCTACCAGATGGCAGAGAGGCATCAGTTGCCTTTTACTCCAAGACGCTCTCCAAGTCGGAACGCAATTGCAGCCAACTCGATAGAGAAGCCCTCGCAATAATCACCAGAGTCAAAAGATTCCATGAGTACCATTACGGTAGAACTTTTTCAATAATAACCGATCACAAGCCCCTTCTTGGAATCCTAGCAGGCAACAAGCCAACCCCGAACATTCTGTCACCTAGAATGATGAGGTGGTCTGAGTTCCTCACTGCCTACTCCTACACGCTGATTCACCGACCCGGCAAAGCCATCACACACACCAACGCCCTGAGCCGTTTCCCACTGCCCACCACAGAAGACAACCCTGCACCAACTACCTCCACACTTCACCTTGAGACCTGCCCGGACCTGCCACTTGACTGCAGCGGATGTCGCGAGAGCCACAGCTAAAGACCCTTTGACAGCACACATATTAAATTGGGTAGGTAAAGGCTGGCCAGAGAACAAAACTGAGACTTTTAAACCATTTCATACCAGACAGACCGAACTGTCCATCGAAAAAGGGTGCATTTTATGGGGTGACAGGATGGTGATTCCGAACAGTCTCGAGGAAGACGTTCTGGGCATGTTGCACGAGGGGCACCCGGGCATAGTCAAAATGAAAGCCCTGGCCAGGAGTTACGTCTGGTGGACAGGGCTGGACAAAGACATTGAACGATGGGTGGCAACATGCCATGACTGTCAAAAATCGGGGCCCCCCCCCCCCCCCCCCAGGCACCAGTGAGAGACTGGGAAACTCCCCGGGGTCCATGGTCAAGAGTACATATTGACTTTGCTGGGCCAGCAAAGGGAAATACATTTTTGATCGTCGTGGTTGCATACTCAAACTGGTTGGAAGTCATCCTCATGGCTTCCACAACCACCGAAGCTGTTATGAAACAGCTAGACAAACTCTTTGCGACACATGGGCTACCTGATGTACTGGTTTCGGATCATGGGCCCCAATTTACAGCTTTGCAATTCGAACAGTATCTGGCTGCCCAGGGTATCTGACATGCCTTAACGGCGCCGGCCCATCCGGCTGCAAACGGCAGGGCTGAACGCATGGTCCAGTACACTAAAGAGGACCTAGAGAGAATGGACAAGGGGGATGTACAAGACAAACTAAACCGACTACTAACTTTGCAGCATATTACCCCTAGCAGCACAACCAACAAAAGTCCAGCGGAACTCCTAATGGGTAGGAAACTACATTCCTACCTGACAGATTGCACCCCACTTACACCTGGGACAAACCCCCTAATTCCTCTAGCAAATACCGCATGTTTGAAATTGGCAACCTGGTCAATGCAAAAACCTCACTGGGGACCCATTGTGGCCTCCAGCCACCATCCCCCAAATTACAGCCCCCCCCGGTCCTACTGACTACTCTGAGATGACGGTCGGGAATGGAAGCAGCACATAGACCAGCTTCGTTTCCGCCACCTTGAACAAAAAAACACCATAGAATAAAAAATAATTGATCTAAAAATAACCAAGGAGGGGGGAGAAATACAAATAAATAAAAAAGGGAGAGACGAACCTCCCGTAACAAGACAACAAACATTACAAAAAGACAATTTAACTAAACAAAAAGAGCACTCACGGTTAGATGAACCCCAAGAAAGGAATCCGGGAGCTGGGGAGCGAAGTGAGGCCTTCCTGGAAGGAGGCAGCCAGGCCAGCTCGACCAACCCGGTCAAACCAGGAAGGAGCGTCAGAGCCATCTCAACTGGCCCAAGAGACTCAGGCGGGAGTGGCAAGGCTGACTCGCCCTTCCAGGAGGTTCCATGGAGAAGGACCAAAGAAACAGCGATCCCGTCCAAACCGCTCGAAGACCATGCCGTGACTGAGCTGCGCAGGTCAACCAGGACTAGAAAAAGCCCCACCTACCTGCGTGATTATGTAACGCACATCAGATTGAACTAAGGGGGGAGGGGTGTTCTGTATGGAACCAGGTAGGCTCCAAGTTCCTTTTTCTGATTGGCTGAAAAGGCCACTCGCAGATTGGTTGTTCAGGAACCAATCTGGGAAGCCCGCCAAATGGCAGGAACAGTCAAAAGAGTGTCACTGGCCACAAGCCGCAGGCAAGCCACAATAAAAAGGGCTGTTGCGGCTTGGGCTGTTGTTCCGTATACTTTTTGCCTTGAGAGTTTAATAAATAGTTGTTGTTTTGAACCCGGTCTCACGCGCTTCTTTTCGGACGGAACAAGGGGAAATTTATTTCAAGTACTTTATATGAAATACTAAGATACAGAAACCAGAATTTGTAATTTATATGGATTTCCTAAGGAGCCTCTTCAGAATGCATTTCCTCTTAATTTTGAAGACAGGCTACAGCTCTGCAGATCTCCAAGACATATGAGCAGAAGCTGGGCATTGGACTGAAATAAGGCTCAGTATGGAATTATGTATCTACTGATAACATAAACAACAACCTGAATGGCATAATGTCTCTGTAATACAGAACTGATGTTTGGAGGAATTATATGCCACAGATTTCTCAAATGAAATGCCTATGCTGAAAATTCACCTCTGTTTACTGTTAAATATAGCAGAGATTGGGTCTTATTTTCCAAAGAAATACTCATAATTCCACTGAATAATGCTTAATGAATGAGAAGCAGCAACAACATTTATTACTATGTTGTTTTACAACAGTGACAGAGAAGAATTAAACTCTAGGCAATTCATATGGGCAACTATTACTCGTCAGGTCTTAAATAATCTGGTCTCTTAGAAGCTGCTTTAGAAGGCAGCATGGTAACTATGAAATGGATGACTATTTCTGGGCTCTGAAGCTGGGCAGATCTGGTTAGTAATAGTCATGGGGGACAACAAGGAAAGCCCAGCATTGTATAATGATCCACAAAGTCAGGGAACACTTCAACATTTCTGCCAAGAAAACTACAGGTAGTCTTCACTTAATGACCCTAACTGGGACCAGAATGTCCATCATTAAGCAACATGGTCATTAAGGGAAATATATGACTACACTGCTTAGCAATGGCAGTTTCAATAGTACTGGTTGCAGTTGTTAAATCAAGACAATGCCATTGTTAAGCAAGGACCTAATGCTTCTCCTGTCCTGCTTTGTTCACCTTCAATTCAACTCTCCTGCCTATCTGTTCCCATCTCTGCCCTTTTGAACAGCCTACACTCTGCCACCCTTCATCCCATTGTTCCTGCCAACTCCGCCATTCTGAACTCTGCCACCAAGTGTGCCTTGTCAGCAGCAGGAGGAAGAGATGGTGAAGGTCAACTGCTTAAATTTTTAATATGTGGCCACAGGGGAATTGCAACAGCTGTAATTTCAAGGACCAATTGTAAAAACCATTCATTCAGCATCATCACACAAATGATCCTGTATATGGAAGCATCCATGAAGTCAGCAGAACTAAACTTCATTTGAAGATGGCTACATTAATGACTTGCCTCCTGTATTAAAACCTCAACTAAAAATAGCTTTAGCTATTACTAAACTATTACAACCCTCAAAGCTCCAAACCAACATGGCCAATAATTGTTGACTCCACAGCTTCCCCACCCTGCTTTTAAAAGGAGCACTGGTTCATAAAACTGCAGCATTAGCAGAGGGTGAATAAGGAAAATACATCAAAAATTACAAAGCATACGTACCAATAAACATTGAGAATTACAAATAGGCATACAAATAAAAAATATTATTCAAAGAATAATTACTTTGCAGGGGAAAAAAACCCTTATCTAATTAAAACCAGAATACTGCCATCAACATCTTCATCATCTAAGTCAGGGATGTCAAACTTGTGACCTGCAAGCCAGATGTGTCACATACTGCCCATGCCCACCCTGTTTAGCGAAGGTGAAAAAGTTGTGATATGTCATGTGACAACAATGTGTCATTGCGAGTTTGACACCCCTGATCTAAATTGATGCTCTGCTTTTCTACTCTGGCAAATAAACCAGAGGATCTAAAACTAATTATCTTTCCTGTCATTTTCTGGAAAAGCAAAACAAATGCACAGCAAAATTTCAAAATATACTATTAAAATCAGATTCAGATACTATCAGAAATGAATGCTAATTAGTATATTTATGGGAGGGGATGATCATGTTCCCATAACAAGCTTAATTCTGGTTGTATTTTCTAACCAGTGACAGGAAGCATGTGATTACACAGAGTATTTTAGGAACATTGAGTCTTCATCTGGATACACAACTAACCATGAGATTGTAAAGAAGATCAGTAACACCACGGAAGAGTTAAATTATACAAGTAGTCTTCAACTTACAACCATTTGTTTAGTGATTGTCTACAGTTGCAATGTGATTGAAAAAAGTGACTTATGATTGTTTTTCACACTTACAACCATTGCAGCATCCTCATTGTTACATGATCAGAATTTGGAGGCTTAGTAACTGGCATGTATTTATGGTAGTTGCAGTGTCCCAGGGTCATACTATCACCTTTTGTCATCTTCTGACAAGCAAAGTCAATGGGGAAGTCAGAATCAGTTAACAACTGTCTTACTAACTTGACGACTGCAGTGATTCACTTAACAATTGTTGTAAGAAAGGTCATAGAATGGGGCAAAACTCACTTAAAAAACTGTCTTACTTAGAAACAGAAATGTTAGGTTCAATTGTGGTTGTAAGTTGAGAACTACCTGTAGTGCTTTATATGCTTTCAGGGCTGACTTACTAATTCATATACAACTATACTGAGAAATTAATAGAGTGAAGGAAGGGTTCAGATAATTCATAGGAGATATTGTCACATCAAGGTTTGTGACCACCATAAAAGTAGGAGAAATCATGCCATCTATGTGGAGACTACAGCCAGGCTTTTTTGTTTTTTTTTTGTTTTGGGGAAGGAAGGTCATGGTTTTCTTCAGATTTTCCACTCTAAATACTGTACATGAGATTATGATGAATGAAAAGGAGTTTCAGCCTCTTGTAAGTGTATGTTTGCTCAACCAGACGCAAAATTACATGGGATGGCAGCTATTGAATACTCATGGTAGCATAGTAGAGAATTGGATTACTTAACGTTTTCCAAGCAAGCACTCAAGTTGTGGTTTCTATTTGTGATGCACTTGTAATGCACCTGTAATAGCTAACTTTCTTAAAGCCACAGCCCAGAGCAAACTTTACTGTTGAAAGCTAGGCTCCTTAGTTAAAGAGTAAAAGGCTAAAAGAAGAATCGAGATTACTGTAAAAGAAGATGAAGTTTTCTTAGCATAGAATTAAGTATGACCTTCTAACCCAAGGTACATCTGTGCTGCACTGTTGACTAAGATGCTAAGCAATTATAATCCTTGCTTACATTTTCTTAAGGTTGTAACAAACAAAAATGGTGGGAATCAAAGCTACCTACACATTTGTATTTTAGCCTACCTTGCCCTGGAAATGCTTGTTTTGCAAATTGCAAGGCAGTCCTCCCTCTATTGGCACACAAATAGAAGATATAGGAAAAAATTATTTGCTTTGCTACTTCAGCAACTATCTGAAGAATCACTGCATTCCAATAGCGCATCTCATATTTTTCAGGTTAATTAAGATTTTTTTAGAATTCCTAAAAATGTATTTGACTATCTATGTAATGGAGTAGCACTTGTATATCTTCAACCCTCAGCAGTTACTCATAGAAATCGATACACTGCAGTAAATCATAGAAATCGATCACATGTTTGAAACAGCAACAAAATCATAGGATACCTATTGTCTTTCTCTCTAGTGTCAGGATAGTGTTTTCTTAGGAATTGGCACCTGGTCAGCTGTAATTAGCTTGGGGAAAGAAAGAGAAGCCAATGGCATAGGCTACATTTCCACCCATTTTCCATGCTTCAGAGAACAAAGCAAGAATCATCAGAGAAGAATCAGATGCTGCTCCATTGGCCCAGTCTTGCCATGTCAACTGTTGTTTCTCTGATTCACCAGCCAGAAGGACAGCACTTGCCAAATGATTAATTGCAGAATTATATATTTAGCCATATAACATGCTCAGGATATTGCAAAAGACCTCAGCTGGAAGCCAGCTAGCTGTTGTCACTTGAGGACAGCCTGCAGCTTGAGTCACACAGTCTTGTGTGTTAAGTATCACTGGCCCAACTCCCTGGAGTGATGAGCAAGATGGCAGCTGTCTCAACCATGTAAGCAAATGCACATGAAAGAAAGCTGCTATTAACTCAAACCATCTGAAAACCTGGGCATGCTTGTGGCAAACGTGAGCGACATTTCTAATTACATTCTTCCTTATTTATTGTTTCAGTGCTGCCAATGAATGCACAAAGTGACAGCACTATTAAAAAGGAGTGCTATCATAAAGGCCTCCGGAAGCAATTGGGAGCAAGTGAGAGAAAGCCTTCCCGCCTTACCATTCCCTCCTCTCTATTCCCTGAAGACTTTTCCATTTATATTCTGTCACTTTTAAACACTTTCACCATTTTAAAAATACTCATTGCTTTGGTGAAAAAAAATATTTCCCAGAACAAAAACGTTAACATTCATTAAAGAAGTTTGTAGTGTGAACAATTCAATCTTGTTAAGTACCATATGGCTGCCCGTAGGAAAATGCCAACAAGTTTCAACTCTACAGCTGGGCCATAGTTCCTTCTATTCATTGTGCAGATGGCTGTAATTGACACCACTGCTAAAACAGGTCTCCAGGATGTCTATAGGATCATTACAGTAATTAGTTATTAAATACAGCTACTAGTTTTAGGAAGCAGCTTGCAATTCTTATAATGTTTGGCAAGTGAAATGCACATTTTGGCTTCAGAGGAAAACAATAGCTAAAGCTAAAAACCCCACTTGAAGGCATTAGGCATCTTGCAAGTTGACTCACTGGAAAATCAATCATGTTGGGAATGATCAGCCAAAAATGAGAAGGGGCCATCCTGGTATCTGTTGGCTGGACACTAAAAAGAATGACACTGGGATGACAATGGCAGATTTGAAGGAGGCAGTGTGAGAAAAAAGGGCGTGGACAGCGCTGATCGATAGAATGACCAAGGGTCGGGCACGACTGAATGGCTGACGATGATGCACCGAGAGGTTTCTCCAAAGAAGGGAGTGGAAGGGAGGGGGAGTATCACCTGGAAGCAACATTGTCATTGCTTGCTCATTCCTATATTCAGATACTGCATTTTGAGGCCAAGAGGCATGGTGGTGCAGTGGTTAGAATGCAGTATTGCATGCCAATTCTGCCCATTGCCAGGAACTTGATCCTGATTATCTCAACAGCAATAGCATTAGCACTTAGATTTATATGCCACTTCACAGTGCTTTTCAGTCCTCTCTTTTACAGTTTACAAAGTCAACTATTGCCCCCAACAATCTGGGTCATTTTACCGACCTCGGAAGGATAGAAGGCTGAGTCAACCTTGAGCCTGTTGACATTCAAAATACCAAACTGCAGGCAATCAGTAGAAGTAGTCTGCAGTACTGCATTCTAACCACTGAGCCACCATGGCTCAAGGTTGATTTAACCTTCCATCTTTCTGAGGTGGGTAAAATGAGTACCCAGATTGTTGGGGGACAATATGCTGACTCTGTAAACCGTTTTCAAAGGGCTACTATGAAGCGGTATGTAAGTCTAAGTGCTATTTCTATATGAAGACCACTAAAGCATGTTGCCAAGCTTCCAGGCTCCACTCCAGAAGCTTCACCTTTTCTTTTTAGGAATCAACTACAACCACCCTATTGATTGTCATCAAAAGGAAAATCCACATCTGCCTTTTTATTAGATTTCCTTCTTCCTCATCTAAGAACCCAGATGCCATGTTTAGTGGACCATTTCTCCAACTTGCATGGATTAATCCTGTAGCCTTTCATAGGCAACTTCCATTCAAACTCATCATCCACACGTTTATTGTTTCCTCCTGTTCATGCAATATCCTAGCACACATCTCCACTACCATCCACTCAGTGTGCTGGAAAGGGGGGGAAAATGAGGTAGAATGGGGAAAAAAATTATATCGGCTTAAGGAATCTGTTCATTAAAGCCCCAGTCCCACTGCACTTACGGATGCAAAGAGGATGTAAAACATTAAAAAAAGCTTGCCATCCGTTGGAAAACGCTATGCATCCATTGTGTCCTCACTGCATACGTGTTTCATACGCTCTATCCCTCGAGCATCCGTCCACTGAGATTTCATCCGCGCAAGAAGTTTTGAGCTGCACAAAACTTTGTGAACGGATGAATTTTCCGCCGCGTACGATGTACATCCGCAACATATATGGGAAACAAACGTTCTATGTCCGTTATCATCCGTTAAACATCCGCTGTATCCTCTCTGCATCCTCTGGCCATCCCCTCAACTCACATCCGCTGCAGCTGAAAACGGAAAGTGGGAGGAAACAAAAGGTACACGGAACGTCTACACAGCATTAGTAGCACGGAAATAGAAAGGATGTAAGCATATACATCTCGTATATAAAGGATTAAAACGGATAAAACGTTTGTATCTGGGATGAATCTCGTATATTTAGGATGTCTGCAGTATGTCTAGAGTATGTAGAAGGACACCTAGCGGACAACTGATATTTTCTATAAAAAGGGGGAGAAAATCATCTGGATCGCTGGGATGGTGGACCATACAGTCCCACTATGCTTGCACTGGAGGTTTATCTATCCCACAACTATCCTTATCTATCCCACAAGCATGCAAAGGCTTAGCCATTTTTTAAAAGTTTTTACCAACACTTTATTAAGGTAAAAAAATGAACCAAGTGACTTAAGCAAAGATAACCTTTATTAACTTTCTTAGGTAAACTGTATGATTTTATTAAAAAAGCAAAATGAACCAAGTAAAGTGTCTTAAGCAAAGATAAACTTAAATAAACAACTCAGTCTCTGACACTATTCTCAGTCACTCTGAGTCATGTCCATGGTCTCAGCTGTGAAGCAGGCAGGGACTCTGGAGGTGGCTATGGCTTGAGTGCTGGTCTGAGGCACTATTGGGGTGCTTGGCCCCGACGGTACAACAGGGGATGGTGTATTCAGGAAGCTGTCCGAGAGCTGACTCAGTCCCGTGAGGTTGAGAGGCCCTTCATCAAGGACTTGAGATATCAGGCCCAATACTGATGGCTGTGGGGTGGAGGAAGGAGGAGTGTAGTGGGGCTGTCTGGTCTGCAGCTGGGTGAGGAGTGGTGCCTGTGGCGTGTGATGAACCTGTGCCTGGACTGGGAAGGTCTGTTTTTGCTGTGGGAAGTCCTGGTAGTCGTAGCCTTGGTAGGTGAGGGGCTGTTGAAAGCTGTGGAAGGACTGTGACATCGCCAGGGGTGGAGGAGCAGACCTGGACTGGGTAGGAGCAGCTTCAGCTGGGCCTTGAGGGTTGTGCAGAAGTGCTGTGATCTTCTCCTTCATCACCTGGTACTGGGCCTCGGGCAGGTCCCTCAGGGTCTGGCTCATGTAGGTGATGAAGGTGTTCCGGCCCGAGGATGCTCTGTCCAAGTGGACCAGCTGAGAGAGAAGTTCTGTGCTGGTCTTCATTGTGTCCCTGATCTCCAACAGCACACTGTGGTCCTGGCCCTCCAGTCTGCTTCTCTGCCTGCATCCTCTGGAGCTGGGGGTGGGGTGGGTTGGCCTCTGGTGGCTGCTGCTTCTTCCTCCATTTGTGACAGCAGGGCGTCATCCTCCACGGGATCCTCCAAGTCTGCTGGCATGGGGAGTGCAGCTGTCAGGGGGGTCTCTGCTGTGGGGCCTTCTGAAGACACCTGCCTGGACAGGGTAGCTGGCTCCTGGCTGGAAGAGGACTGGCTATCTGAAGGAGAGGGGTGTCAAAGGGGCTGCTCCTCGGTGGCGGATCTCACCCTCCAGGAAACTGCACCTGGCCATGACGTACATCTCCCGGTCAGTGAGCTTGACAGCGGCCTGCCCGGATTTCTTGAGGTATAGCTTGCCATACCAGGTGTGCACGTGCTTCCACCATCCCAGGAGTACATCTGCAGTGTACCCCAGGCTCTCTGCCTTGTCTCTCCAAGCTGCCTGCTTCTTCTTGGTGTCGCGATACTGTCTGTGGGCCTTTCTCCAGAGGTACTCGTTCTCCCTCAGCCATTCCAGCACCTCATCTTCATGCTCCTCGGAAACGGTATACTGTTTCCTCTCTCCCTTCTCCTTCCCTTGCCTCTTCCTCCCTCTGGCAGGGGCTTCAGCAGGGCCTTCAGGGACTTGAGCAGCAGGGCCTTCAGCAGCAGGGCTTTGAGGGCCTTGGGGCTGGTCCACCACAGCAGCAGCAGCAGGTTCAGAGTCAGTGCCAGGAGGTGGGATGCTGGTTCTGTCCCTCTTGCCAGGGCTGGAACGAGTAGGCACCGGCTTCCTCTTCTTGCCTGACTGATGAACCATGGTGTTCCTGCTAGATGTATGTGGCAGCACGTCTTTCCCCTGTATGCTGACTGTGTGCGTGCTGCATCCTTTTATATCCGCAGAGCTGATGCAATTCATATTCCCTGCATGCGCAGTGAATGCTTTGCATCCGATATATACATCCGTGTGGCATCCGCTTTGTTTCCTATAGGCGTCCGTGATGCATCCGCTTCATCCGCTATGCATCCACCCCTTCTGCTATGCGTCCGCTTCACAATTCTCTCCCGGAACCCCTTCGGAGGTGTCATCCGCTTCCATCCGCTGTCATCCGCTAGGCTTCCTATGAACATCTGTTTAACATCCCGGCGACATACTACCCACGTCCGTTCTTTTCCGTTCTTTTCCGTTCTGTTTATGCAAATTTTCGCCACTTTTTGGAGCGGATGACAACAGATGGAGCCACCCCCCAAATTTTGCTCGTCCGCTGTGTCCTTTATGCATACGTTTTGTGTCTGTCGGCCAGTGGGACCTAGCCTTAAAATAAAGTTCCTAAAACAGTCATAGCTTTTTCTTCAGGTTCAGTGGAAGAAGAGATCCTTAAATGAATAGCATAGCAGTGTTCTACTGATACAAAGACTAAAGAATTTTCCCCCCCCACAAATCATTTTTGAAACATCCACAATCAGACTAAATATGTTTATTCAGAAAATGGGGTCAGACTGCACTCAATGGGTCCTTCACTTTTATAGCTTCAATCTTTCACACTTGCCACAATGACAACAGAAAACTTTTCAGTCAAGAGCCAGGTCTATTTTCTTTTCTCTTTAGAATGTATGATCTTCTTATTATGCACATATTAAACCAATAAATTATTATTTACTTGGTTTATACATGTAAGAAGTCTACTGTGAAAATCAAATGCATCACACAAATACGTGCCCACAAGCAAGTATCTAATGATATCTAATACACTGCAGTGGGGATCATGGAACAATGGCCGATCAGCAAAATCCTGTAAGGACAGTCCCCAAGCTTATTTATACTGATGCTCCTGCCAGAATGCATAATGAAATCATTTCCTTTCATCTGACTGTTACTGATTATGCTTTACACTGAGAATATACTCTTCAGGTAAGCATAGAGATTTAAAGCTCCCACTTAACTACTATTCATACTTAAAAGTGCAACATCCTGGGTATTTGTCAAGTGAGGAACCCTCTATGTGGAATTCATAATACCCCCTTCTTCGATATTATGTTCTTATTTAGGCAGAGGTTTTTTTATTCAAATTTTTTTTTTCCTGCTAATGTTATTCCTTATGATAACTTGACTCACTTATTGCTATGCTGGCTTTAAATGCATTCTCACTCTGCTTGAATGCTTCTATCTTCCACTAAAAGAAGGTTAACTGTTCTTAGTAAAATAAAAAGAACGTTATCATACATTTTTTTCTAAACAGCTTTTATTAGTTATAATATAGCATACAAAGAAAACACAAAAGGAAATATTAGGGAAAATAGGGAAGAGAAAAGGGAAGGGAAAAGTGAGGGAAAGGATGGGGGAAAGAAAAGAAAAGGTATCCCTTTGGTGCAATTGAACAAGGCATTATCATCAAAGCTCAACTTTTTACTTTTACATAATAGCATAAACTATTCATTTCTATAACAACAAATCTATCTCCAATGGTAAAATCCAAAATCAAAGTTTCATTTTTTTTGCATTTGTACATTTTCAATTAAAAATTCATTGTATATATTTAATTTCAATGTACTCATTGTATTCGAGATCTGTTTTTCAGCAAACTATATTCTCTTAAAACAGGTATAGAATACTTTGATGGCATCTTTCTGCATATTTTTCAGAAGCAGTGACTTATTTGGGGGACCTTATTGTTTTGGAACATTACATTTAAAAAAAAACAAGTTCTGAATTATTTGAATACTTCACATACTGCTATTTTGTTAAACACAAATTAAACCTCTACATATCATACCTAACATAAAACGAAAATCCATGTTATACTTCTAAAGCACATGATGGAAGCCTTTGGGAATAGGCAAGTGGAAAATTGGATGCTCAGATCTATACGGAGTTCCCTATACACAGCAAATAAATATTCAGGCAGCATTTAACATTACCACATTTACACATCTGCATACACACACAAATACATAAGAACCTTCCAAACTCTAGTCCTTATGATAGAATAGTCCAAAATTCATCACATGTCTACTCTGAAATTCTGTTAGATAGATTGAAATCTCAACATTTCACCTGCAAAAATTTGGAAATAAAATTAGGGTTCCAATCTTAAGAACATTTATCAAAAAAGCAAGTGCGGCTAAATTGTGGAAAATATGCTTAAGATTGCTTGATAGATGCAGTCTGAAAAAAATTAAGATTGAGTAGGGTATATTTACTAAAGTAGTAGTGAAGGTACTGGCCTAAAATAGTGAATTCTAGTCCCACCTTAAATTCTCTCTCAGGCCAACATACCTTGCAAGAAACAAAGGAGAAAAGAGTATTATGTATTTTTGCCACCTTGAGTTAATTAGAAAGTGATAAAATGGGATTAAAATCTAATAAATAATTAATTGTACATTAACAATAAGTAATTACAGTATGCGATCTAGCCCATTTGTGTGTACAGAAGCAGACAATATTGTCTGTCCATCTATCTGGTCTGAATTATAAATTTAGAGCTAGCTTTTGAAAGAGTAAAGGAAAGAATTCAACATTAAAATGTATACAAAACTATCTGCGTTGCTTTTGAAACTATGCAGGATGAGTTAAAAGTTTGTAATGCTGAAGCAGGAGTACAAGAAAGAAGTTTTTATGCAGGAGAGAAGTTTCTAGATGAAAAGATCATGTGAATTCACTTTATAATTTTGGGCATGTAAAAATGGACATAATGAAACTGACAAGGTTGTTTTAATAACTTCTGAGGACATGCCTGTAAAATATATGGAATACAAGTGTTACAGGGGTGGGATTCTACCAGTTTAGACCAGTTCTATAGAACCGGTTGTTTCGATTCTGCGCAGTTTGGAGAACCGGGAAATTGTGCCCATGGCTGGCCCTGCCCCTCTCTGCCCGTCCCTCCCCACCCAGTCAGTCTTTCCTCTGCTTGCATGACATCGCACACATGCCTGACATTGCTGACTGTATTGTACCCAGTCATTTCTTAAGGTATTTCTTTTTTTTCCCCTCCCAACGACCAACTGTTCCGATGATCAGCTATGCCAGGATCCCCCTCGTGGTCTTACTGCTTCGCCCAGGAGACTTCCCTGAGGCCCAGGAGTCAAAAAGGGACACTGGGGGTGGTGCCTCCCCATGCTTAGTTTTTTGCCTGCCCTCGGAGTAGTTTCCCCCAGGAGGTTTCCCTGAGGCACAGGAGGCCCAAAAATGGAGCACGGTGTGTGTATGTGTGCTGCGCAGCCCCTTGTGCTCTACCTAGCCATGCCCATGGAACCAGTTGTTAAAAAATTTGAATCCCACCCCTGAAGTGTTACAATAAAAGAGCTGCAGTGGTATGGTGGTTAGAATGCAGTACTGCAGGCTACTTCTGCTGCCTGCAATTTGGCAGTTCAAATCCCACCAGGCTCAAGATTGACTCAGCCTTCCATGCTTCCAAGGTTGGTAAAATGAGGACCAAGATTGTTGGGGCAATAGGCTGACTCTGTAAACCGCTTAGAAAGCACTGTGAAACAGTATATAAGTCTAAGTGTTTGTTGCAATTGCTAGATGAACAAATGCTACCTTTTTTTCTTTTTGATGATAAAATGTTTGCATCATTTTTTTATTCAAGTATATACAGTATATACATATATTATATATACATATACTATATATACATATACAGTAAACAAAAAAATATTTTTAAATGCACCCAAAAGTATATCTATTCTTTCCCTTCCAGCAATATAGATATTGCACTCCATTATAGAAAATTCAAGACCCTTGTCTTATTACAGGTAGTCCTCAAAATACAAATGTAATGGAGCCTGCCAATAACATTCGTAACCTGAGGACTCGTTGGAGTGAATCACATCAAACAAATGTGATCATTTCCTGCTTTTGCACGCACATTTGATAATCTAATGCAGAGGTTGTTTAATACACATGAAGTATCTCAGGGTGGGGAAGGCCATGGGAGACCTAGTGATGGAACAGGGTCCTTTCTTCAGACCGCCTAAGCCCAAGTCCAAGCCCACCCAATTGAGATACCTCATGCTCCCTTCCTTGGGGTATCCACAATTGTCCCCTCCCATCCCGCCACACTGGTTCACTAGATCTAATGAGCTGTCTCCTCTTCAGCCTCTTTGCCACGGTTTCTTTGCCTGCTTGTAGTCTTGGCGTGAAAAGTGCTTGCAAGCCAACAAGACTTTGGTGCAGTGAAATTGCATTGCTTCAAGCTTCCCGTCGACTTGCAAACACTCTTTGTGCCATTCCAGACTTGCCGCAAAAAGCATTTGCAAGCCAATGGGAGGCTTGAAACAATGCGATTTTCTCACCCCAAAATCTTGTCAGCTTGCAACACTTTTTGGCCGCATCTGGTGCAGAAAAGTGAGACAGGATTTTTTTTTTAAAAGAAAAACTATAATCAGTTTCCACAGAGATAGTATGTATGTATGTATGTATGCATGTATGTATGTATATATATTTGGTTTTTTTTTAAAGTTTTCGCAAGTACATACATGTGTGCTGTTCAGCTTCCTTCGGGTATTATCCCACGTCATTGTAGTGCTTTTAAAGTTGTAGCAATGTTTCAGCAGAATCTCATCTGCCATCATCAGGCTTCTGTATTGAGTTCGTATTGATAACCTGAATCAGGCTGTATTGATAGCCTGAATCAGGCTATCACAGCCGTTAGTTTTAAATTTGAGGCTAGCCTACTGCTGTCCCAGGATGTTTTTTTTTACATCCTGATTGGTTGGGAGTCTTGGTCTGTGTTTATAGTTCTTGGAGTTTGTTTGATTGGTGTTTCTGTCTGTTCTTCTGTCTGTTTTGTGGCTTTGATTGGCTGGCAACACTGTGTTCCTGTGTTGGAGACTTTCAGTGCAGCTTGGCTTCGTGTAAAAGGACGGCTATTATCTATTAGGAAGCTAGGTTTCATCTGGGTGTCTAGTTGGGGTGTGTTTGAGCTGGAGGTATCAGGGGGAGTCTGTTTGTGCCCAGGTGTTTGCCTGGCTTGTGGTGTGGAGATCTTTCTATTTGAGAGTGCAAGCTTCCAAATGAGATTCTGCTGAAGCGTTGCTACAACTTTAAAAGCACTATAATGACGTGGGATAATACCAGAAGGAAGCTGGACAGCACACACACACACACACACACACACACATATAGATACATATGCATGCATATATAGTTCTACTTCAGGTAATAATGTCTGGCTCCAGTCAACCCAGGTTTAGCACTTGAAATTTTAAAATTCAATTCTCCTGTGGCTTTTGCAACATTTTGTTAGCTAAACCATTTGAAAATGTGTATATAAACTAAAAGATATCTTTGCATGCTATTACAGTTAAAAAAAATACCAGTAGGAGGTTGCTAGGTTGTCTTTCCCAAGATATTCAACTCTATACACAGAAAATTGTAAGTAAATCCCATAGGAAACCTAACTTCATGTGTGGCATACAAAAAGATACAGGTAAAAAGCATACTGGGGCTTTTATACATTATACCTACATTTATATATGTAGACATGCAAAAAAAATAAATAAACTTGCCAAGAAAATGCAGAGTAGCTTATCAAAAAAGCATTGTGCTCCAAAAAGTATATGAGGAGAATTACACTGAAATTATAAGAACAAACCATCTTAAATTTTGGGCAGTAATTATTTTTAAACACTACAGGTTTGCTAAATCTCTTCCTTTGCTAGGTTTTTCTTCGTCTTCAAATGTTGTACTATATATTTTCTTCCTTTCACCAATAGCCAAATGTTCTTAATTAACATGCAAAACTCCAAATTTAGCCATCCTAACTCTGGTGTCCTTCAGATGTGCTGGGACCACAAGTTGTTGGAATTGCAATTCCAACCTATCCTGAGAATGCAAGATTAGAACATCTGAGACAACCAGCAGCATATCTCGGTCATATTAAAGACAACACAAAAGTTCACCTCCTCAAAAGCCTAAAATAAAATGTATCTAATTCATCCCATTTTCACACATGGGATCTTCCTTAAGCCCCTGTCACACTGCACCAACGGATGGAAAGAGGATGTAAAACGGAGAAAAACACTTGCCATCCGTTGGTTAACGCGATGCTTCCGTTGTGTACTCACTGCCTCCGTTTTGCTTCCTCTCTATCCGTCCAGCATCCGTCTATTGGCATTTCATCCGCTCAGAAGGTTTTGAGCTGCTCAAAACTTTTGAGTGGAAAATGTATCCAATGCATCCGTTCTGCATCCGCTAGGTATATGGGGGACATCCGCTCTGCATCCGCTACACATCTGCTATATCCTCTAGGCATCCGCTGCGCATCCGCGCAACTCAAATCTGTTCCAGTGGTAAACGGACGCAGGGAGGAAGCGGAACGGATGCGCAGCGTTAGTAGCACGGACGGAGAAAGGATGAAAGCGGATGCAGCTACGATCCGCGTCATCCGCTACGCATCCGCTCTGCATCCGCTCTGCATCCTCTATGCATCCGCTCTGCATCTACGCATCCGCTCTGCATCCTCTACGCATCCGCTCTACATCCGCTTCCATCCGCTAGGCTTCCATTCCACATCCGCTTTCCATCCGCTCTGCGTCCTCCCCCCATCCGTTCCTTTCCGTGTTATCCGCTCTGCTTATGCAAATTTTTGCCCCTTTTGAGAGCGGATAACAACAGATGGAACATTTTTCTTGTCCGCTGTGTCCTTTTTACAAACATTTTGCATCCGTTGGGCAGTGTGACAGGGTCTTTACATTTGGAGGGGGAGAAAGAGTCTCATATGTTGCATTCTGGTTTCTTTCCTTTAGGACAGCTAAGTTCTGATTAATAAAATGTAATTGCTTTTTTTATTTAAAAAAGAGCTCTCTCAATGGGGGACTTTTAATTAAAAAGCAACTATACAAAGATAAGATTCCCAAATGTTTCTCATACAAAATACCAATTCCTTGATGAATTAAGTTGAGATGGAAAGAATTATAAAACTGCTGAAGTCTGTTCTACCAGCACTCCAGATCACTTAACACCATCAGAGATTTGTTGAGATGGACGTATAATAAAAACAGAGAGAACTGTCAGAACAAAGCCGTTCAATATATATTTCAGGAATTCTCACTTCCATGTTGCATTTTGTAGTTTCAGAAGCATATCACTCACTCAAATTTTTGCAGTTACAGACTTATTGAAGTGGGACAAACAACAACTGTCATTGTTGGATAGAATTTCAGTGATGAAGATGAATGTTTTACCTAGGATGTTATTTCTATTTCAGACACTGCCAATATTGACGACTGATGTACCCTTTAAACAAAAATTGTTGTTTTACTTTATATGGCAAAGTAAAGAAAAAAAAGAATTAAATATAAATGACTGCAAGATGCCAAAGAAAGAGGCAGGCTAAGATTACCTAATTTAAAATTGTATTTTGCTGCTTGTTGTCTGGGGCTGGAAGGACTTGATGTGAGGTTTGGGTGACCTGGCTATTTATGATATCACAAGTTAAGGTGATTATGGATCTTCAAAAATATTGTTAAATGTGTCATAATGAGGTTTAGAAAAGAAACAAAACAAGACTTACCCCTAAAATTCCTTTATAGTTGACATTCCAGTGAGGTTTAGAAGAAAAATGATAGTTAAACAAACTTGGTTAAACTATGTTCTACCTTAGCCATGAAAATCAGCTGGGTGACTGTGCTCCAGTCTCTCTCTGTCTATCTATCTGCCTGGCTTCC
>BLBF01000007.1:698956-720548 GCA_015471245.1 Laticauda colubrina
GTGACTGTGCTCCAGTCTCTCTCTGTCTATCTATCTGCCTGGCTTCCCCTCTCTCTCTCTCTCTCTCTCTCTCTCTCTCTCTCTCTCTCTCTCTCTCTCTCTCTCTCTCTCTCTCTCTCTCTCTCTCTCTCTCTCTCTCTCTCTCCCTCCCTCCCTCCCTCCCTCCCTCCCTCCCTCCCTCTCTCTCTCCAACTCACATCACAGGGTTGTTGTGGGAAAAACACGAGGAGGGACGTGTTTTAGATATGTTTGTCTCCTTGGATTATTTGTCAAAATAATGAAGGCAGGATACAAATAAATAAAACAAAAATATTAAAGAGGGAGCTTCAGGGAGGATTTTGAATCAGGAATAATGCAAGTTAGAGACACACATTTTGGTTAAAAATCAATCCAAACTGCTTCATTCCATTTTGAATTTGGGAACTGGACATTCCTATAGATTAAAGGAAAAAAAGATATACCCTCGCTTAACATGAAATCAGCTTTTGGTGAGTTAGAGTGACAGATTCATGATTCTTTTTTTCAACTTCCCAGTCTAGCTTACAATCTTGGCATTTCCTGGCGGATTCCCACCCACACATTTATTAGGTAATTAAAACAACAACTCAGCATTGAGGGAAACAAACCTGCCAGCCTCAGCAACAACCTTCTTGAGATCTTTTTAGTGTCAACTTGCAACCACCCTGTCAACATTGTATTCCTTTGGCAACATTTCTGATCAAGGCTAATGATTAAACTTAGTTGTCATGACACAAAAGGAACTGCCCCCTTATGGATAGCCAGCTGGTTACAAGCAGAAATGAAAGAGTATTGTAGGAATAAATGGACAATTTTATCAATGGAAGGAAGTAAAAGATAAATTCCTTAACAATTGTTGTGATAGTGTTTAGGAGAGCCCTGGCAAGGCCTCCTAAACTACTTTAAAGTGTGTGATATCCTCAAAATGCAATAACTGAGCTATAGCTTACTAAAACTAGCCTATATTGTGCAAATATACTGGGCTGGCTGATTGCCAAACTAGAGGAAGCAAACCAGCAAACTCTTCACCCTTGTTTACCTATGACAGCCAAAAATTAGGAATATGATTTCATCAAAAGCCATAATACAATTACCCTTGCTTCCCCCCCATCTCTTCCCAATTTAACTCCAATGTCTACTTAGCTACTCCATGAAAAATTATTTAAACTGAAGGAATCAAGAAAGTGGATTACGAAAAAATAATCCCTACAGTTGTTCATAATTATAATTCAATAAAATATCCAATTGTGTTCCACATGCATTTTAATTTAATTAATTCCAAACACCAAAGATTTTTCCATTCAAGTTTTATAATTAAATATATATGTTCTTAACTGCACAAACAAAATGGGTGTTTTCCAATAAAGACCAAGTTGCTATAGTCTCAATCCTCTCCTATTTTTTCCTTCCAAAATTATGTGATAGATGTTTACCGTTCCTGTAAATGTTGAGGTGTGGGCTGTTTATAAACATTAGAATTACTGTGAATGACAGCTTCAGAAAAACATTCCTTTGTGTATTTTCATGAACAATTTGATAGGCATTTTATCATATTACAAAATTCCTCAGTGAAAAACTCTTGATCTTTGATTAAGGTAATCTAGCATTTGTTTAGGGCGTGAGAAAAGAAGAATTCTTACATACTGTTTTGTATATAGAAAACTGTTGTGCTACCTGCAGGCACTAAAACATAGGAGACAGGGATAGCAATTTAACACTATTATCTCATCTACAGCACTCAATCTTCTTTTCTTTTTACAAGGTGTCATTGTTTTTTAAGTGGCTATTATCAATTGTATTTCTAGTTGCAGGAATATTATTAATGGGTGGAGAGGGAGGGAGGGAGAGAGAGAGAGAGAGAGAGAGATTTGTTTACAAATTTAATATCAACATTGTTAAGGTAAAATCCAAGCAGTTCCTTAGTGGAGAGATATTTGCTAGGCCTCCCCATACTTCCCCTACCTGAGGCATCCCACACTTTAATTTACCACATTGCCTCTTCACTCTGGTGCTGAAAATGGTCTCTCATGAATTCTGAGCAGGATTTTTAGCTCCTGAGTGGAGAGACATACCGTGTGCAGCCTTTAAGGGGTCTCCCAATTTGCAAAGCACTGTGCACCCCTTACTTAACTGCAGTGTCTCTCTGTTGTGGCACTGGAAATTTCCCCTCGTGAAATTCAAGGAGGATTTTCAGCACCAGAGTGGAGAGGCAACAGGATAAGGAGCATGGTGTTGTGCCTCAAGGAAGTGAGGGAGCCTCTAGGAGGCCAGACACAGGCTGTGTACAAGTGTTGTAACCTGAGGATTGTATTACTTTCATGCCCTTTACTAATGTGTGGCAGAGTCCTAAGGCTGAAGAATTTTTTCTAGCATTACCAATACTTCCTAAATGTGTGGCTTCCTTTCTTAGCTTTCATACTACTACTAACAACCTATTTTTTATATAGATATCTGGATCCAAATTTGCACTTCTATGGACTGGATAATTCTTTTTTTGGAAAAACTCGGGATATGGGGGATATGATGAGGGAACTTGCAGTTGATATTCACCCATATTTTTCTATCTCAGTTGTGATTCTCTGCGAGACTCTGAGGGCTTTTCATGCCTACTGGAGATAAACAAGAATGAAAAGTGAAACAAAATCGGAAGGACTTATCTACCTTTTCCTCCACAAAGCAAAAGCCTGTGGGCATTCACTGCGCACAAACATGGATCCAATCCAGTTACTTGGATCCAATCCAGTTACTTGGATCCAATAGTTACTTGTATGAAAAGCAATATAGTTATAAACAATTGCACTAGCAGAATCTGTCAAAGATAACCTGTAAAGTAAATCAATGGAATATACCCAGAAAGCATGGCCCTTTTTTTTTTTTTTTTTTTTTTGGGGGGGGGGGGGCAACAGCAAGGCTTTGTATAAATAAGTGCAATACAAACAAGGTTATATGTGCACATGTACATGCACACACAAACTGGTTAGTAGCTTCAGAATGCCTCACAGAACAAACCAAAAGTATTTTTGTGCAACAGCAGTAGGAAAACACAGGACCGGCAGACAGACATGGTTTATTCAAATAATACTATAATTAACTGCAAGTAAAATGTTTCTTAACAATAATAATACAGGTAGTCCTTGACCTATGACTACAACTGGAACCAGAACTTCCCATCGCTGAACAATGCAGTTGTTAAGGGAGTTGTGCCCAATTTTACAATCTTTTTGCCAATGTCATGAAGTGAATTGCCCTGGTTGTTAAATGTATCTGGACTTCTTCATTGACTTTGCTTCTTGGAAGTCCCCTAAGAAGATCGTAAACGACAGTTGTGATTCAAATGCTAAAACCATCACGAATAGATGCCAGTTACCAGGCTCCCAAATTTTGATGATGTGACTATATGGATGCTGTGGCAATTGTAAGGGCGAGGACCAGACTTAAGTCACATTTTTCAGGGCCACTGTAATTTCACAGTTTTTTAATTGAATGATCTAAGTCAAGGACTATCTACATAGAAGCATAAAACAAGAATATGAACACTGCCTTTCCACTACAAACAATCAGTGGCGGTATTTGACTGGTTCTGCTTGGTTCTGGAAAACTGGTAGTGGCAATGAGCAACAGAGACCGAACCGGTTCTCTCCACTGCTCTGTGTTTGGCCCACCCACCCACCCAGGCAATCATACTCACTTTTATGGCCAGAATTCGAAGCGCAGCTGCTTTGCGCGGTGCAGTATAGTGCAGCATGGCAGCTGCTGCAGCAACCAGCATTGTGCAGGCTTGCAGAAGGCAAGTTAGAACACCTCTGTGCCTGCGCAAATGCTTCTGCGCCTGCATAAAGTGTGCGTTTGGTGCACACGTGCACGCAAAGTGTGTGCATGCATGCAAAGAGCACCCACCAAGCCACACCCACCGAGCTGGTGGCAACTTTATTTGAATACCACCACTGTAAACAACCTCTTGTTAGGAAATGCAACCCCACCCCCAGAATGGCAAAACAATAATGAAAAATTGCATGAAAGAAAACTCTGGGTAATAAAAGCTGAGGTTCCTGATTGAATGGTTGCTAAGGATGATATACTTAAATCTTAATCTCTAAAGCGTTCCCTCCTGCGCTCTAGAGATCAGGATCTTAGCCAGCTTCACTTGAATTATATTACTGCACAGCACAAGCAGGGTGAAAAGCCTATATATACCATGTTTGAGAAAGACAAGACATATACTTTCTAGCAAGTCAGAAAGCAGGCTAAAGGAACCGATGAAGATGAAAGGTAAATTATACAGGGAAACAGCTTTCATTTTCTTTGTACCACAGTGCCATAATAGCCTAGAGAGAGTCACATGTTCTTTTTTAATTTTAATCATTTTATTAAAGTTTATATGAAGATTTGAAAAAAAACTAATACAAACTAAGAAGAATATAAAAAGGGGAAAGTAAAATAGAAAGATATATAAAGAAACGACTTTTCCCTCCAGATCAGTGACTTCAGTCGCTTATTCCCTTCTCTGGTATTTCAATAAAAGATATGTTCTTCCCATATCTCATCTTTGATCAGATGGAACAGAGGTCTCCAAACTTTGCAACTTTAAGACTTATGGACTTTAACGCCCCAAATTCCTCAGCCAGCAAGACTGGCTGAGGAATTCTGGGAGTTGAAGTCCACAAGTCTCAAAGTTGCCAAATTTGGAGATCCCTGAGATGGAATGTGTGGATGACCTTGGAGAAAAAGGGAAAGAGATGTTGCCTTAGAAACAATCAGACAAGAAAGGCAGGAGTTCCCAGGGACAGAAACTCAGGAAGAACCCGGCCTAATGGTTCAAGCAGTCAAAAGTAGCGGTGGGGAGTTTGTACTTTTAGACAACACATATTATTTTTATCTTGATCAAATCAATCAACTTTATATTTCTTCCCGTTTACTACTTTAAAAAGATTAAAAGCTTGATTTTTGGATCCTTTTAAATAATGTTCAATAAGTTGATTTCTTAGCTACTTTTCTCTATGTCTTTTCTTTTGGTCTCTTCTAGGAAACTCCTTCAATGTCTCTTTTGTACATCCAAGTTAAAAAAAAAAAAGAATCTAAATCATTGTTCTGATTTATTACTTGAATGTCCCCTTTTATTATTAAGCCATCCTCTGATTTTCATTTGTAAATCGAGTGTGACATCTTTTTCCATATCATTCTTGTACTCTGGCATTTTAAAATCCCTTTTAGATCCACACTCAAAGTCTCAGTTGCTCTTTTGTCCAGAAAAATCTATTCTTTTTCTGTAGCCTCCTTTAAATCCATTCTCATTGTACCAGACAATCTTTAGAGTAATTTCTGAGTGAGTTCATTGTTCCCAAATAATGTTGAATTCTTCTACAAATAATATTGCTCCATTATATTAATGGGTGTCTTCTACAATTGTAATCTTTAGTTCTTTCTGGTTCCCTCTACTCAATTTTCAAAGTCCTCTCTTATCTTTTGTTTTGTAATTAACAATACCTTCCCAAAGTAGGATTTTTTTACAGTTAGTTTCAAAATCTTCATATGTATTTTTTAATAATATTTTAAACAATTCACTGAAACACTCTTTCAAATCCACCTGTCTCTTTAATCCATTTATAATTTTTTTAAAACAATGTTTCAGTCATCTTTTTGCTGTTTATTCAAAAATATTTTTCTTTTTTAACTTAAATTTGCACAAAATATCCTTCATCAAGGGTAAAAAGAAATCACCTTGTATAATGAAAATTCTGAATGTTCTTAACATTCTTTGTATGGAAGTACTTGTGGGAAATCCTGGAGCCCCCTTACTTCAGAGAAAAATTCTGAGAAACTGATCCATTAACTGGCTCCTCTTTCTATCAGGCCATTAGCTCTGTTGTTCTCAGTCTTGTTATTGCTTCCCCCAAAGTCATTTTTTTTCTTTTTAGAGAGAAAAATGTACAGCCATAGCAACATTTCCCAATTATTAGGAAGAGCTTTGACTCTATCAAGCCTGGGTAATACTAAAGATAATCCTTTTAAGTAAATTGAGAGATACTCGTTCCTCTTGATTTCAAGGAATGGATTCAGAATTTGAGTCTGCTACTTTTTGTAGTTGTTGTTGATCTGGGTTTTTATAATTTTCATTACTGGTAATTTTTGTTATTCATGTTCTAAAACTGATAGATGATGTTTCTCTATGTGGTCTAAATTTAATGATAAGCTTGACTTCCAGAGCAAGTAGGACAGAGATAAAACATTGAGATAAAACTGATACATAGCTGAGAAATTGAGAGTAGATGTAAAAGTACAATTCTATCTTGTAAATATAATCTTCAATAAATACTAATATCATTTACACAGCCTTATTTTGAAACATAGTACATACACAGATAATATTCATTTTACAAGTAATATATTATATAAATCATTGTTATAATTAAGTAGAAATAGACATAATAGTGATATACCGCAGTGTCAGCATATGGCTCTCAACATAGAGATTCATCTGAGATTTGAATAAAGAGACAAGTCCCACTGTGAAATTCAATATGATTCATGAGCATTTAGACTAATACATTGGTACAATAAAATTTTATCCCTATATTTGTAAGCTAAGGGAAACTGAACTGACATAAAATAAAATACATGAAAAAGTCAAGATGCTGAAAATTATAGTTTTTGCTGGCAAAATATTGCTGGCAAAACCAGAATTTCTACCGTGTATCTTATTTTGAGATTAAAAGTGGCAATGTTTGGGATCCAATTAAGTCCCTCTCCTGATAGAATTGCTTTTATCAGAAGAATGGATGAAGACAATTTCTGTCTTATTCTCCAACCCTTATTCATTCTCAGAATTTGCTCCAAGGAGTTGACCTGGGAACTCTCCAAGATAACATTTTGGAAGACTTGGAGGAAGGGCTACTGGAGAAGGAAAAATTATTTGACATGACTAGATGTCTCTCAATAAATCCCCAACGTTCAGAGTTCATTTCTTCCTTCAAGAATTTTTGAGGACTCTATCATAAGTACATTCACAATGATGGTTCTTTATCCAAACTAGATGATTTCAAATGCAACTATA
Source organism: Laticauda colubrina (assembly GCA_015471245.1). Classification (NCBI taxonomy): domain Eukaryota; kingdom Metazoa; phylum Chordata; class Lepidosauria; order Squamata; family Elapidae; genus Laticauda; species Laticauda colubrina. The sequence continues at coordinate 706,026 of BLBF01000007.1, forward strand.
TTTCTCCAGAAAAAAACTCCAAATTGTAGATTTACTCATTGAGTTAACTTATTGTCACAAAACATATAAACTGTTCCAGAGAACTCATTCATTTGCATGCTATTGTGACTTTTCTGTTGACCTAATAAAGATCATATTTGGAAACTTTTTTTATTTAAGAGGTAACATCAAGTGAATCACAATTAGATTTGGAAAGTGTATTTCCTATTCTCCAGCCAGCTAAAACAGAATATTGAAGAAAATACATGGTTGCTCTTGAATTCTCTATTCCCGAGATCCTCTCTTTAACTATGATTTAGAACAAAAACGTTCACTGATATCATGCTCTAACTTGTCCCATTCCTACCAGCAGAATTGGGGAAGGGAAAACTGAAACACTAGAACTCTGTATCCAAAATATTAAACTATTATTGGGAAGATGCAGAGTTACCATAATCAATCTACATTAAGATGTAGCATTAAAACTAGCCAGAAATTGACAATATGCAACCCACTTGGTATTTCAGATGACAGTTCACAGGCTCCTCTATCACTGGTTATGCTTAGGAAACCAAAATCCAAAATACTTGGAAAGCAATAGCCCAGTTCTGCAGTAACTTACTTTGCCAAATAATTCCTCTGAAATTCTGGTGTCTACAGATAAATTAAAATAAAGCATTTATACTATTTTAAAAGGGATTTGTGAAACCTTTTTTCTAATTATTTTTTGCATGGCTTTCAGTTTAATTTCAAGAGAGAATTCAAAACAAATGTTGGATTGGAAATTGTTAAAAGTTATCAAGTGTAACAAAGAAAGTGACAAATTCCTCTGTTTTGTACATCTGTGTGTAAGGAAAGGATACTAATTCTTCTGAGCCTTAAAAATGAATTATGAAATACTTTTCATAATTTATTTACCACAAGGATATTAGTGTGTTGATTTAATAGATTTACAGTCCACTTTTCACAAACTAGTTTACAACTTACTTTAAAATAAAAATAATAACCAACTCATATTTTCAATAGTTATAAAGGTGAGGCACCATATGCATGTATGTATGTATGTATCTGATAGAGTAAGGGTAGAATAGGGTGAAATTGTTTTATACACACACACACACACACACACACACACACACACATGCACACACGACTATAGAGTGAGACAGAAGTCTCTTTATACAATTCTACAGACAATTTCAATATCGATTAACTTAAAATGCCTATAAAATATCAAAATTTCATAAAGACAAAATATGATGCCAATTTAAATTTTACAGAATTATCAGGAGTTCTCATATTTCAAAAATACTTCATCAAGCAAAAGGAATAACAGATATAATAATATAATAATATAATATAATAATATATATTATAATAATATAATAATCTTCAGATATGGAAATTGGGAGGATTTTTACATACAAAGTATTATCCTTGCATTTGGAATCTCCCAGGAAAATACTTGATGGGAAGCAACACCAAATGTTTGCAAGTTCCCTTTCTTGCAAATATACTGTACATTCCAACTACTGAAAGTCATAATTGTTTCTCTCCCATGTGAGATCTAGAGATCCTTTGGATGGTGAGAAAAAAAAGTCTATGAAATTCTGTAATATTTGAATTCAAAACAGTTTGTTTCCCAATACTAAAAAAATGTTTTTGGGTCCTTTTTAAACTCTCTACAAACAGCATGCCAAATTCACAAGACAAATTTCTATATGTAACTGACTGATAGAGTAAGGGTAGAATAGGGTCAAATTGGGAATGGTTTCATAGGAAGCACATAGGAAGATGGGGTTTTTTGCCTTTTTGTTTTTATTATTTTTTGGAGGGCTGTTTTGCAGCTTAACATAGGGGAACATAGAAGTCCAATAAATACATTTTTTAAAAAATGTTTCCATATCAACATAAGTTGAAATAATCTTTTTTATAGAATAAAATTTCAATTTTATTTTTCTAGATAAAAATGACCATTGTAATGCCTAATGCTTAATAGATTTCTTTTGGACTATTTAAAAGACAGATATCATGGACAGAATAATCTAGTAGAACATGAATTATTATTATCTTGCAAAAGAAGTAATATTTAAGAATGTACAAAAACTTTTGAATTGGAAACTTTTTGAGTCTGAAATGCCTTGTTTTTAGCTTGAAGTCATTGATTTCAGCTTGAAGGAAACTGTTCCAGCTTCAATTTAAGACTTCTAAGGCTGTTGTGACCATGTCAGGAGTATGTTGAGTTCAGGATAATTTCCAGTGCAAAAATTACATCTCCCTTTCAAAACAAAAACAGGATGCTGTGAATTCAATATATTTTAATTTTTAAAAAGAGTTCTTTGTTCCAAATTATTTAGAGTGAATAAAATGGTAAATATTAAGCCCTGGGGTGACATGGCATTTCAGTGGTTAAGATTCTGGGTTTGTCGACTGGAAAAGCCAGCAGCCCAGATTCAAGACCTGAATGCCATATGACAGGGTGAGCTCCTGTCCTTGTCCCAGCTACTGCCAACTTAGCAGTTCGAAAGCCTGCAAATGCGAGTAGATAAATAGGTAACATTTTGATGGGAAAATAACGGTGCTCTGTGGCATCATGACTGCAGAAATGTCCTTGGACAATGGCTCAATGACTTTGAAACAGAGATGAGCATTGCCTCCTATGGTTGGCAATGACTAATGGAGTAAAATCTGCAGGCACTCCTTCATCTTTTTTTTTTTTAAATCAACCCCTGTGAGGTTGGCAAGCTGATTCAGTACCACTTAGATTTATGGAAAAATCTTTATTACTAGTATGTAGGGTAAAGTATTCAAATCTGTAAACGCTACCAAAGCAGTTCTGCACAACTTATACCGTGCATAATTAAGGCAGAATCTCCCTTCATCTGACTTCAGCATGTCTTACGTTAACAGCCTTGTTCCTGTTTTACTGACTTCTCTGGGTTCTCAGGGTCTGTTAGGCATTTCATCCCAGCAATGTTATCCACTATTAGACTTGCACCTAATGCTCTGTAGAACCATAATTTATTGCATTCAATGAAATAGGGACAAGGGGAAGGATAGAATTAATGTTTTCAAACTTTAATTCTTCCTTATGAACAAACAGTGCATCGAGCAGTGATCTGGAAAATCTTTTGAGAAATTATACTGTAAGCCTTAATTTGAAAGGAGGAGGAGTAGAGGCTACTGCTTTGCATTTGTGGGGCAACCGTGTGGGTATAACCTGACCATCATGATCTGAATCTGGACATAATTGAAAATTTAAGACTTGTGCACTTCAACTGCCAGAATTCCTCAGCCAGTGCTGGCTGAGGTTCTGGGAGTTGAAGTCCACAAGTCTTAAAGTTGTCAAGGTTGGAGACCTCTGATCTAAAACCCTTCTGAGGACATTCCAGTGATCCTTTTGTTTCTGCCTACCCACCTTATCTGTTGCTTTTCCATCTTCTCCAATCTTAGAAACTAAAGCACAGCTGTTTTTTTAAATTAATTCCTTACCTGCTTATATCACATATTCAGACCATAAGAGTTTCTGGTTATTAATCATTACTTCAAAGCAGAAGTTAGTCAATATTTGGTGCAGGATTGATCCTACTTTTAGAACATGGTACTTTCCATGCGATAAAGATTCCCCTTGAACATACATGCTAGTCATTACCAGCTCTAGGGCGCGATGCTCATCTCCGTTTCAAAGCCGAAGAGCCAGTGCTGTCCAAAGACATCTCTGTGGTCATATGGGTGGCATCACTAAACACTGAAGGTGCATAGAACACTGTTACCTTCCCACCAAAGTGGTCTCTATTTTTCTACTTTCATTTTTACATGCTTTCAAACTGCTAGGTTGGCAGAAGCTGGAACAACTAATGGGAGCTCACTCCGCTACATAGTGCTAGGGATTCGAACCGTCGACCTTTCTGATTGATAAGCTCAGTGTCTTAGCCACTGAGCCACCGCGTCCCTGCATACATACGGTATATAAGTTATATGTATGTACATACATACAGAATATATGTACATACAGTATATATGTAAAGTATAGTACTGCATGTAGTTTCATACAGTAACTATCGGCAAATCCATAATTCAAAGCCTGGTTTTCTTTCTCTTTCTCTCTCTCTGCCCTGCTTTCTTTGGCATGCTTTCTTATACTAGGAAAAACATTGCTTCAACAATGCTGATCTTTACTGTCATAGAACTAACTTTATCCTCCATCATCTTGCCTTCCTCGCGAAGATTAATCCCCTGTTTACTTCTCTAGCACATTTTATCTACTTATGGTCAACCTGAAACCCATATTATATTCATTTCTCATCTTTATTTTCAGAAATAGTTATTTTAAGACTTTGTTATTTTCAGCTAACAAAATGATGTTATCTATCCATCTCAATTTGGTAGTGTTTCAATCTCCAGTTTTGAATCCAGATGTCATCTCTTGCCATTTTTATAGTATATTTGTTGTACAGATACTGTATGTAGTCATATTCAACTCTACCTTATTCTGTCCTCTATTCTGGTGAAGAGAATGCAGAATTTATTGGAACATTATATAAATTCATCACAAGAGCTATTTCCTCGAGTAAGATAACAGAAGAATAGATAAAGAAATGCTAGATGAACTGACAATTTCAAAGCAGCTGGAGAGACAGTATATTAGATTGCTAACATTAGATAGATAATAGAGCAAGAGAGTCTTAAAAGTGGTTTATTTTTGCTTTATAGATTACAGCAAGATTTTTCAGTTTGTAGACAGTGCCAAAGTTAGGAATATATTAACCCTTAATCAGTGTGACACTTATTATATGCAGGAATAAAGTGTTAGCCCTTTAAAGGGTCATTGGAGTTTGCTACACATTTTAATTTAGATGCTTAATAGCTTGGCAATGAATATATAATATATAAAAAAGAGGCATGATGTTTTACTTCATTGGGTTTCACATCTGCTAGCAGAGCTATTATTGAAAAGGTCTGTTGTACAGCTTATCATATACACTGAATCCTTGAATATTAACCTGCTGGAATGTCTCTGAATTATAGTACTTAAATTCCTCCAATTAAGTTTCCAGAATAATTTTATTTGTTGAAAATATGCAAAGAAATTTATTCCAGGTGACAAGAGGTGTCTTTGTAAGCAATTTTTTGAGTTTTTCTTACATAAACAAACATAATTGTACCATCATTTTACAATTGGAACTGTATGCACATTAACTGAAGGAAAAAATTGAGAATCATGAAAAACTACTTTAGAACAGAGATTAAAAAACTAAAGAGTTGTGCTCTATAAAATTATGTTGTGTCAAATATCAAATGTAAAAATCTACCTTATTAAAGTTATTAAAATTAAAGCACAAATCTCTGGCTGACATTTTGTGTTCTTACAAAAAATAAGTAACCAAGAATAGCAGTTGGAGAAGCTGACGTAAGTACAAATTCAAGACTCAGAAAGAAAACTGTTTCTTTAGAAAAATTATAAACAAAAAGTTTTACTCTCATTATAAATATGTAGACATCAGCAGATGGGAAACATAAAATGAGGTTTAACTTATTACATTGTGAAACTTTTCCACTTCTATCAGAACAACTACCTTAGTTATTGCACTTTTAACGTTCCTACATTTAAGATCTATAGTTTATTGTATTCACTAAATGAATTACTACTATTATACTGTCAAGCAGATATTTTCTACGGCTAATAATAGCAGTTTGGCAGTAATCAAGCGAATGCCATGCTCCATCTCCTCCTTGAAGCTGAAACACTCAATGGAGAAGGTAGTAAAAATTAATGTTATACAACAACTGTTGTTGCAGACCGAAGAATTTTCTTTCTTTTTCATACATAGTTATTGAATTATTTTTTGCTTTTATGTTTCAAAATGCTAGAGAAAGCAGCCCAACAGCATTCCAACAAAGTAATCTGAACTGATCAACTAGAGAATTGGTATATTTACTATCAAGATGTTCAAAGACTTACACAAAACCTTTGTTTAAGTGCATTTTATTCCTAAGACAAGCATATCACTTTTTTCCTCTTATCAGTTATAGAAAGTGCTTAGAAAGCTTGGAAATATTAAGATCTTCCTTCAGTGAGAAGCAAAATATTGCATAATTCCAAAGTCTTGTTCTCAATTTCAAGTGTTTTAAGTATTTGGGGACCTGAATATATAAGAGTTCTCTTCTTGGTACCTAAATCTAATTGGGCATTTCAATCATCCCAAAAATGAACAGATCAAATAAAAAATGCCCCAGGGAGGAAAAGACTTTTGCAATTTTCCAGGCAGTTCACAGCTTAGGGTAAATGTAGAAGCAAAATTTTATTTTACATGGATTATATTAGTTATAAAGATTTTAAAAGGGTAGGGAGTAAGGGAAACCTATGTTATGAATGGGGACAGCAAATAGCTCTTTAATATATAATCTGTCAATAGTTATAAAAAGTGCATTCTAGGTTTCTGTTATCAATAGATGCCTTTCTGCATGGCAAATTATTGGAGATAATTTAGAGCTACTATAAATCTCTTTAATGACCTGCAATACAGTATTTTAAATTTAGTCCAATGTTGCAGTCTCAGTTTTATTATAATGCCCAAGCCAGACATTATTCTGAAAAAGTTTGCATGAATTAACATTACAAAAATGAGATCAACAAGACTTTAATTTACATGTTTCCCCTATTTCTGATGTGGCCTACAAGGAAAATAGAAACTTCCTCTTGTTTTTGTTTTTTTAAAACCCTGTCTTCTTTAAAATTTAGTGAGGAAGATGCTCAAACCATATGCTTCACAGATCATGATATAAATAATCTGGAAGCAGCTTGGCAGGTTTAATTTCTTCTTCCCAAGGTAGATATAAGCATTAATGAACTTTACATGAGTTCGAGAGAGAATGAAAGAGAAAAAAACCCCTACAATAAAATGGCACTCCCATCTATTCTTAACATATAAAATTGCAACAAGTGAAGCTGCTGAATTTCATTATCTAGATCAGGGGTGTCAAACTCACCGCCCACGGGCCGGATGCATCACATGCTGGCCCCATCCCCACCTGGTTTAGTGAAGGTGAAGAAAAGTCCCGACATGTCATGTGACACCATCGTGATGACGGATGTTTGACACCCCTGATCTCGATCTTAAATACAGTTCTTCTGACATGAAATTTATGACTGCCATCTACCTCTCCTCTCCCATCCTTCTATTCGTATAAACCAGTCTTCTCAAGATGTAAAATTAGCAACAGGATTATGGTACTAATCTAGAGATCTAGATCTAGAGTTTCTCTAGATCAAATCTCATTTCAACCGCCTCTCCCAAAGTAAAGATGTTTGAATTCAGAATAGCAAGACTCCCTGCTGGAGTTGCACAGACAGCTTAACAGGTGTGCAAGCTTTTCTCAGCAGGCATCAAGCTCTGCAGTCTGATCTGCTAGAATGCAAATCTCTCAATCTCTGAAGAAAAGACACTGTAGGAAGAAGTGCAAAGGAGAAATGTGCAGGGAGAGATTATGGAAAACACAAGCTGCTACTACTGTTACTGAGACATCTTTTTCTTTTGAAAAAAATAAATAAATAAAAGCTAAACTCTGTCATTAACTTTGCTTACACTTATATTTCTATAAAAAAAATCAAATATTTATGAACATGATACTAAGGAACAAAAGCGACACTGAAACTTGCTAATACTTTTTATAGAAAAATAATACAAACTTCTGGATAAACTTTTTTCCATGTCAGAGGGCAGCAAATGAGTAGTGGGGAGGCTTTTATGTCCCCCCCCCCGAAATGTTAATGTATGGATTTTATTTTCATTTATAAAACCCTCCAAAGCAACTGAAATAAAACTTTTGGAATGAAATTGCAAAATATTTCTGCAAAATAAGGACAATTCTGTTTTTCCTCTACAGTCCTATCTATGGGCATCTACAAAAGCTTGTTGCAAAAGACAAAAGCAAAATAGCATTATACTGCAGTGCAAGTTCTTGGTCACTAATACAGAAATTATTTATTTATTTTATTTATTAATAAGAAATAATTTATTAATGTTATGTATTAGTTTCTTCTGGGATTTCTTCAATTTCCAGTCAGTTTTGGAATCTGGTAGTTTCTAATAGTCTCCCATCCAGATAATAAAACATGTTCAATCCTGCTTAATTCTTGAGTTTAACCAAGATTGGTTAGATGCTGCCTTCTAGCTAGGTTGTCAATTAAAAATGAAAGAAACAATCAAATATAAATTTGTATACTCCTGTTTTGTCATAATAAAAGTTAATTGCAAACAGTAGCCTATGCACAATTCAACAGAGATAACAAAAGATTTCAAGTATATAGGTACCTTCTCCAAAATCTACACAAAAAGATACCGCCCAAATAATCAAGAGTGTGAATCAAATCATTTCTACTTACGAAATAGATTTGCATGCATATATATATAATGCTCGGGATCAGGAATCTTCAAGTGATATTTATACTGATTCTTTTAAATCTGTACATATATCAAGGCACATTTGTTTAAATCAAGGAGATTTAAAGCCAGTGATTAAAATTACAAAGAGAAAACTCATATTAAAGCCAAGATGCTTTAGGGATAGCTCTTCACATGTTTATCAAAACAAAGCAACCCGATGACTCCAATACATTAGCTTATAACTGAATGTTACACAGTGTTTCTGTAGTGTTTTGGTAACCTTGGAATTAATCGAGTCAAACTACAGATGTTGCAATAATGCATACTGAAAGTTCATACCTTGGTTCATTTCTACTTTGCCTGTAAACTGCCTTTTCTGTTATACTTCTGTTAATAGCTCATTTGCCTTCATTGGCCAGATTTCTTTACAAATAAAAAATATCAGTCTGGTCCAGACTATGCCTTTGTCCTACTTTGCAGTCAAGGCAAAGTGCAAAATTTGGTGATTGGATTGACCCACTTTCATTACATTAAAAACTGAAATGAGTGTCCATGTTTGCTGAACAGATAATTCAAAAAATGACACACTCTTTATTCATTTGTATTCATAAGTTTCCAATTCTCCCAGATGATATTGGATTTTCCAATGTCAGTCACCCCAACTGTATGTCTATGATATATCCCATGCAGAGTCTTGTCTAGCTATGGCGCTTCCTTTACTTGATTTTCTATCCCTGCTTGCTACTGCCTCAGTTGTTTATCTTTGGATGATACCTTACTGATGTACTCCTGGATGCTCTGAGTTTCATCCATGACATTGGCTTTGATACTCATCAGATCCTGCCCACTGTCTTCTGGGCTGGTCTTTGAGTGTTTGACTTGGGGTGATCCTCTAGACACATGATGGCAAATCTATGGCATGTGTGCTGAAATGGCACGCAGAACCATTTCTGCCAGCATGAGATGAACACATTCACCCAGAACACATTCACTGCGCATGTACGCATGCCTCCCACCAGTCAGCTGATTGTCAGCTGATCTGCTGTGCATGTGCAGGGGGCGCATGGGAGCTGTGCATGCATGAGCAGAGGCGCACAGCGCATGTGGGGGGTCATGCACACATGCACAGAAGTGTGTGGCACATGGGGGCCATGCACGTGCAGAAACACATGGTGCATGGAAGTCATGCACACATGCACAGGGAGTTGGGGGACCACGCATACATTGCATTATGGGTGCAGGCATGTGTGCATGCACTTTTGGCACGCGACGATGAAAAGATTAGCCATCATTGCTCTAGACATTATGAGGAGTTTCCTTGTCTTCACCTTTTCAGCCTCCATGTCTTCCTTGTGCCAACTTACTATATGAGCAAGGTACTATATGAGCAATGACTGCCAGGGCATACATGTTGATAGTCTGGATTCTGTTCTTCCCATTGAGCTGATTCTTCAAAGACCTTACCCTTTGGTGGTACATGATTGTTGTTGTTTTTCTTGCCTCCTCATTGTGGTTCCCATGTGACTAGTATCCTGGGGTGCTGGTAGCTGGTCTACATGTCTATATGGCTCACTGGTGATTCCACCCCATCAGTCTTAACTACTTTCCCTCTCTTGACTACCATCCAGCCACATTTCTCCAATCTAAATGATATCCCAATGTCCTCACAGTAGATCCATGTAAGATGGAACAGTGAGTTGATTTCTTGTTCATTCTTAGCATGTACCTAGTTATTATCTATGTAGACGAGGTGGCTGGAGGTAGTTTCACTCTTGAACGTGTATCCATATCCCATTCTTGTGTTAATGTGGGTAAGGGAGTTGGACCCATGCAGAAAGCAGTGAGATAATGCTGGGATCAATTGAATTAATTTTTAGTGTTGTCTTCTATAGTCCCAGAGTTTTTGTGGAAGGCCCTAATGTCCTGTTGACACTCTATAGCACCAGTCATAGATCCATGTATAGACTTAACAAGCATTAAATCATAGGCTTTCCTATAATGAATCCGGGCTGCGCTCAGATTGGTCTATCTAAATGTCAAGTCTTGCATGAGTGCTCTATCTATGAGCAACTGATGTTTTAAGCTCTTAGTGTGTTGTTCCAAATGCCTTTCTGAGCTCTCTTGTACTGATCCATATAGTCCTGAAACCCTTTGATTAATGACAGGGTTCTCCATGTTGTGGGGAGTCAGATTATTGGCTAGTGGCTGCAAGGTACTGTTTCCTTGTGGGGATCAGTTTTTCTCTTCCTTATGTTTAGCCACTTTGGGTGAAAGCCTGCTGGTTCCTCTGTGTTGCTACACATTCATGCGCTGCTTTTAATTTTTATTAGTCAGTAGGTGTGGATTATGTCAAAGCCAGGTACCATCCAGCTTTTTATGTTATTGACCCACTGCTAGTTGTCTGCTACTATGATGGTGATTGGTTTCCCTTCTATGTATTCTTCCAGTACAGTTCAGTTTCTGTCTTGGTGGTTCTGCTATAATCAGTGTTGTTGTGCAGCACTTAGGAATACACCTTGGAAGACCCTTTGGAAATATATATTTATTCTGCTTCTTTAGTGTAACTCCTTAGCCATATAGGCAGAGTTGTGAGCCTTTGTTTAACAGTCTCTAGGGCTTCAGATGGATTTATGCCCTTGTATTTTTCCCAGAAGCTCAGACTTATACTGAATCTTCATAATCTTTTGTCCTTCCAATGGCTTACTAACCTCTGCAAGTTACTTTGATCTCAGCCTCTAACCTTATTTTCCAGGAGTAGGGGCAGCATATGTATTGTTATTCTTGATCATATAGCCAAGCATCTCTAGAATTACAACAACTGTAGATGAATATCAACAAATTGTTTTACGTTATGATGATGATGATGATGATGATGATGATGATGATGATGATGATGATAGGGATAGTTGGGAGGGTTCTAGTAGCATTTTCTAGAATCTAGTACATATATAATAGTACTTCTCCACTGAGCCTTGGTAATTGGTCTCAAAGATTTATCCATGATTTTATGTCTCATATCAGCTACTGTGCTCTGTAATGGGGGTGCAGTGATGTTTCACTTCAGTTGTTGCTTGCACATCCAGTTGTTCTTTCTGGTCTTCTTGAGTCTGGGATGTAATGCATAGTTGGACTACCTCAAAGCTATGAGATCAGCTTCCTCTCATCTATGTTGAAGCATTCGGTAATAGCTGCTTCTTGGTTAAGGTGGAGATAGGTCTTCTGTCCATTCATAATTTCCTCAAATGTTTCATATATCCCCTCTCATTAGATTTGCTATTGTTGTAGCATTCCATCAATTCTAGGTTCTCTTGTATTGTCCATGTATGGTTTGTTCCAATAGCCCACCTATTATCAGATTGTCTTGGTTCCTGAACATCTGATGTGGACCTTGTTAATCCAGACATTGTCAGAGTCAGCATGACTCTCTTAGTTCATGTCACTCTAAAATCCAAGTAGGAAGGTGAAACATTAGGGAGCCTTTGGCCAAGGATTCCTAGATTGCTTAAAAACAGTATACACACATAGCTACAGGTATACACACATACAGTATACACACATACATACACAATGCCTGGATAATGTGCTGGTTAGAATGCTGGTCTTTGATGCAGGCAATGTATTCAAATCCAGTCTTGTACCTATGCATTGCCTGTATCAAAGACCAGCATTCTAACCATTACACTATCCAGGAGTTTTGTATGTATACATGTATGTGGCTGTGTGTGTATATACGGTATTGTTTTTAAGCATTGCTTTTAATAATTGCATTTACAAAAACAAAAAAGTGATTAAAAATAGTTTTATAGATTTGTGATATGCTCTCTGAGTGATATATCCCAGACATTACTATCTCTCAAAGATAAGCATCATATTCTTTAGCCATGTGCATTAGGTTACCTTGTCATTGCTCTGTCCAAAGTTGTAATGCAGTTCCAAAAGACTTCTATGCAATATTTTATTTGGGCTGAAATGATCCCCTACCCATGTTCTGTTTACAGGTAAAGAGACCAAAATTTATATCTTTCCTTTCAATGACCTCAAATGGAAAATGGGAGACTTTGAAATATACTTCCCCGCCCAACTTGGGAATGGGAATAGATTGCTGTTCAAGAGCACTGAATTGGAATTTCTATCCAAACTACAGACCTTTCTTTCCTTAACTCTTGAACCATCTTGTGCTGGACAGTCAAAAACTAATTTGGAATGTACCAGGAAGTGATTATTTGTTCTACTAACAGATGGACACAGTTAAATATAGCTGTTATGTGTCTGTAAAAAATATAACTTCATTCACAGAGGTTACTAATAATCCAAATGCTTGTGCTCACATAGCAGAGATAACCCTAAATCCATTTTAATCCCATCTCTAATTTATAAGAAAGAGGGATACCCTCCACTATGTAACAGAAAATCTAAACTTCTCAAAGTCCTTTGCAACTGTCTATTATTTTTGAGGATGATTGCTAAAATCCAAAAACATATGGAAGGCACTAAATTGCCCATTCTTCTATACCCGTGATGGAGAACCCAGCTGATTGCCGTGCATGTGCAGGGCGTGAGTGGGAGACACGCACACATGCACAGCGGCATGTAGCACGCCGGGGGGGGGGTGTCGCATACACATGCACAGAGCTGCATGCAGGGGGCATGCATTGCATTGTGGGTGCAGGCACGAGTGCGTGCGCACACGCACTTTTAGTACACAACAATGAAAAGGTTAGCCATCACTGTCCTATGGTAATTATTTTTTTAAAATGTTTCATATACTTAATAAAGACATATATTTAAATGTAACACAAAACCTGAATTCTTGTGATCCCCAAGAGTGAAATCTTCATTTGATAAATTACTGTGGAATCTGATCTTCTGAGTTCAGTTTCTGTAACAGGAATACTAATCTACTATCCCAACGGTTGTTTGCAGGGTAAATTGTAAGATTATATAAATTGGTTCTCCTTTATCTACATAATGTTGATTTCATGTAGGCTGATGTATATTGGTGTAGTGACAAGCATACTTGCATTCATTTTGCACAATTAAACAAGGTTTGTCTCCTCCAAGCCTCTAAATCCAAATAGCTCTTGGCATGCAGACAAATGTATTGGTTTTCTCACAGCCTGTCAAAGTCCTTCACCAGAGCAAGTCTCCACAAAGTCAACAAATCTTCTTAAAGTGTTCCATAAGGACTACGCTTTTCATATACTCAACTGAGCCTAAATAAATCAACCAACTTTTACATGGCTAGAATTCGAATGAGGAGGAGAGAAGCTAATCTCCTGTTACTATACTTGATAATTAAGGAATTTGTGGCTTTGTATTTCCAAAACTGAGAGAATCCATCAATGGCATGCCCAAATTTCTAGCAGACAACCTGAAAATATCACAGTCCTAGGAAGAACCTAACAAACTTCATTAATGTTCTCTCCAGTTTTATTCTGAGATTATGTTTGTCAAACCAGAGGCTATATTATTTATGCAATATGGAACTGATCTGTTCATTTAAATTAGTCGAAGGGAATCACACTGGTATCTAATCTGGATTAGGACTGCACTGTAGCATTCTTCCCAGGGTGGGAGAATTAAGAAACAAGACTAACTTTTTGGGTGGAGTTTTGGAGGTTTGATTTTTAAGTCACATACCCTTAAGCCTTTCCTTGGTCTGTGAATAGCGCTTTCATTTCAGACTGGGTATGATAGGCTTATGATCATCATATATAATAAAGTAAAACCCCAAAATCATGATTTCTTGATTTCACTATCCAGTTTTTGCCATCTTATCTATCTTTTAAATATTTTTCTAATACTCAAAAGCTTTTCAATGATATACCTTTTGAGTTATTGTGAACATCTGGATGTTCCTTATCTGTAAATAGGAAGGGAGAGGGAAAGAGAGGGAAGGGAGGGGAAGGGAGAGGAAGAGGAAGAAGGGGAGGGGGAGGGAGGGAGAAAGGGAAAGAGAGAGAGAGAGAGAAAGAGAGAAGTTGCAGTAGCCAATGTACAGTTATGAAATACTGTTACAATAATGGTTTCAGATAAACAGAAGTATTAGAATAAACAAAACTTCCTATCCTAAAGTTTACCATGCTTAATGTGTTATTAGAATAGAATAGAATAGAATAGAATAGAATAGAATAGAATAGAATAGAATAGAATAGAA
>BLBF01000007.1:720558-792493 GCA_015471245.1 Laticauda colubrina
AATAGAATAGAATAGAATAGAATAGAATAGAATAGAATAGAATAGAAAGATATATTCATCAGGAGTCAAGAATCGTAAGGTACAATACTTAATAATAGTCATAGGGTACAATAAATAATCAAATCATACTCGGAATAGTTAATAAAAATCGTTAGGATACAAGCAACAAAGTTATGGTCATACAGTCAAAAGTGGGAAGGAGATGGGTGAAAGGAAAGGAGGATTAATAGTAATAGTAATGCAGACTTGGTAAACAGTTTGACAATGTTGAGGGAATTATTTGTTTAGCAGAGTGATGGTGTTCGGGAAAAAACCGTTCTTGGGTCTAGTTGTTCTGGTGTGCAGTGCTTATTAGTGCTTAGGCTTATTAGCTACTAGTGAGCACAGGTTAAAAAAAAACCTAGCAGACCATAGTATTCTTGTAATTCTTTTCTTATGAGTCTGTCCTTCCCATCTCCCTGTTCTCATTTTTAAAGTAATATATATTAAAAAGTGACACAGTATTCATTAATAAACCAAATGTGCCTTAAGTAGAGAATGTCCAACTCAATTTGGATATTAACATACAGTATCAAGAATTCATTGCTCTAAAATTATGAAACTCTTAAGCCAAGACAGATATAAAAATGGCAAGCAAAAATTATGCTGCTACACAAGATTTTTTTCCCTACAAAATGCTTTCACGCAAATGCAGATCCGCTGGGTTCCACCACCACCCCAGATCAATCAAGTGTTGATCAATTGGCTGCAATAGAAATTGACCAACTGACTTGTCACCCGAGCCTGATATCTAGACTAAAAGAGAGCAACTGGTCCAAAGCCATCCAGCCATCTTTTTAGATACTGTATGAAAACTTGATATACCTTGGAGAGTTACAAGGTTATTTTCAGCAAGCTGTCTCTGTATATTTATATTGAACCAGAAACCTGCGCCATGTTTCCCACTCTCAGCAATTACTAATTATTGTGGGATCAACTGTCTCTATAGAAAAAGTTTATTTTCATTCGCATATCATCAGATTGTTCCACTTGGACCCTCTACTTCAATTAAGTAATATGCATGCTTTTATTAAATAGTGATGCTAAATTGGTCAACAAATGAATAAAATGCTTTAGAAACCATAGGTTTTAATAACTAGCATTAAAAAAGTAGCAACCCTACTTCTCAGACTTTTACCCCAGACTAATTTCTCCAAAGTTTGCATACGCCCCTCCCCATATGTGAACTTTAGTGCTGAGGATTTCCCAATCACCATGGACAAGATTAAAAATTCTGCAAATTGAAATTTACACAATGAAGAATACTAAGGCTGATCAAAACTGCCCCAGATTAAATAGATAATAGAAATCTTTTCTTTCTCCAAATTTCTAATCCAAACTTGAAATGTTATAATTCCCTTTAGCCCCAGCAAGTTTCACCTCCAATCAGCTAATAGAGGCTGTAGTCTAAACTATTCAAATCAGGTTGAGGAAACCTCTTCTGGTTATTGCTCAGCTTGGCAAACACACGTATGTATGTGTGTGTGTGTGTGTGTTTCTAATATAATTCCTTTGTCAGGATTCCGGCAGTTCCCCCAATTAAATCATGAGTCTCGAGCCAAACTTCCAAAACTTCAAAAGGATTTATTGGGAGTTAACATGTCTGGCACTGCCTGGGTATAGACCAGTGGTCCCCAACCTTTTTTGTACCAGGGACCAGTTTCACGCAGAAACACTTTTTCAAGGACCGGCAAAATCAATTCTTCCCCAATAGTAAAGGGCTTCCTTACTATTTCTTTACTAAAAACATATTTTATATATATTTTAATCACGATTATTCATTCTTTGAGGCCCGGTACAAAATGGTATCAGTCCGGGGCCCGGTGGTTGGGGACCCCGGTATAGACAACTCTGAGACACATAATTCATTATCACCCTTGACCCTGGTTTTCCCACACCCCTTGGGAAAATCATAATTCATATACTCCAATGAAAATATGTCAACTCATAAAATATTTCTGTGGTCTTTTTAGAGTTGCCATCCTTTACAGCTTGACCCAAAACAATTACAGCATGCCCGTTTTATTACCTATATTCATATATTTGTAATTCATTATAAAATACTTTGTTTAGTTGGAATATAAGACCAGCAAACTTTATTTTAATTTAAAAATATTAAATTTATTGATTTTAATACTATGTCTGCTGTACATTAAGAAAAGAAAATCTAATTACAGCCATGATGAAAGATGTCATTTTTTTAAAAAAAAAGACAAACCAATAGTATAAACAACCACAGGGTCAGTCTGTTTGTTTTGGAGAATAGTATCAGAGAGCTGGTGGTAATTACCACTTGTTATAATTAATAGAAAACTACTGCATACAAACACACACTGTAAAACAAATCAGGAAAATATAGCATTTCAATTAAGTTTAAGACCTTTTTTCCTCTCCAAATCATGCCTGAGAAAGTGAACATTGGACAACTTCCCAGTTGAAACAGTCAGAATTGTCCTGAATCCAAAGACCATCAGCTACAGTAATGGTGAGGAATTGTGAGTTTTGCTGTTTGACAATAACTGGAATGCCTACTCTAGTTGAAAAGGAAGAAGGGGTGAGATGGGAAGGAATGTTTGTTTATCTTTGGTCTATTCAAGACCACCATTTGCAACTGTTTCTCCCTCCAAAATGAAACAAAAAAGTTGTAGGCACTCAACATGATGGAAAAAAGCAGACAGAAAAAAAGAAAAAGTCTGAATTGACAGGACAGGAGATATAAAAATTAAACACACCTTTTTCTGCATTTCTCGGCAGCTTTTGGCTAAAACAAAGGCAGCACCACTAGAGAAGATAGAAAGGAAAAAGCTGAAAAATTTGGTAGAGGAACATAAAGGAATACAAGGTATGGTCTAATCTGGAAAAAAAACAACAGGTGAGAAATATGAATCTTTAGAAAATACACTTTCAGTCAGATGAGAGACCAGATGAAAATGGCTGAACAACTGATTTATTTTATCACGTCACTGCTTTGTTAGCTTGAACATTACACGAAGCTTGAAAAAAACTAGAACTTTGCAGAGGGAAAGTTAGGACAGTGTATATTTTATATAACATAATGTTAGTTAAAGTCATAAAAATAACTGACTCAATTATTTTTTAAGAAAACATTAGTATTCCAAATTTTTAGGACAGATGGCACATAGTTTTCCATAAAATGTTTGGGTTGAAAATAAGAATTTTGGAATGAAGGGCTTAGCATAAATAAGATGATGACAAATATTCTTCCCTCTCAACTGGGAAATCTGCCTTGTGTTCAATAATTCCCAATATTATGAGTCACTACTCAGCATTATTGGATTACATGATACATCATCATTCTCCTTTGGACTCTTCTGCATTTATAGGCTGCTATCCAAGACTCAGGGAGATAAGATTTCCTGAGAGGCTGGGCATAAATTATTTTTATGCCAGAGACAGAAAACCAGCACCAAGACAAATACTTTCTTGAAACTGCTTTTGAGAACCTTCAAATGACTATTTCGGAACTTTGAATACAAATGAAAATACTCATTCTACAAAAGCATATGGCAAATGTTGCAGGTGCTGCATAAGAAACATAAAAAAATATTTCCTGGGAATGTAAGAATTTATTTCCTGGGAACATTAAGGTTTTAAAGTTTGGATTTGCTTTTCTTCCTAATAAGCCTGCTCTCACAAGTTTTTAAAAACACTGAGTATCAAGTATACAGGCATAGCTTGGTTTCATTACCATGCTGTTAACATCTGATTTCAAGCACATATTGCAGTGCAAGTTTGGTTCATTTTGTTTTATTTTTACCTGTGCAAGTACTTTATACCTGGGATACCAGTTTTTTTAATTTCTTTTTTTTATATATAAATTTCCTATTTGACAGAGGGAATCAGCAGTAAGGTGTCTAAGTGAGAGTCAGCATAAAAATGCTTTCATATAACAAGTAGATGTTTTAAGAAACATTTAAAAATATTCTCAAGCCACTACTGAACTAACACTTTAGAAAAAGAATTTATTCAGAAAATAACCATATAAAATGCTCATATAGTGATTTATCTAAATAGATACATAATCCCCCTCCCCAAGGTGCAATTCAACCGGTGAAACCACTGGTTCGGTGATGACCTTCAGCAATTCCTGTCTGTTAAACAGCTGATGCACAGCAATTCGCTGTGCCACATGAATCAGCTGAGCTTGGAAAACAAGGTAATAAAGCACAGCCTAGAGCCCAGGTAGGCAGGTGGGCCAAACGGCTGCTCATCGGAGCAAACTGAGCCAGTTTGCTCTCAGCTGATCCTCAGAGCTACCAGTTCACTCAAATCAGACCAAACCAGTAGAATCCCTGCCCCTCCCCAAATTCCAAAACACAAAAACAACACAAATAAAAATACCACGTGTTTGCAATCCCACCTTCCAACCAAAGTGTGCCTGGCAAAGAGAGAAGATGTGATTGAATGATTTTTGACTGGATGGGAATTCCAGAAAGTAAAGGCTGCCCTTGGGAATGTGACAATTCTGGAGGAATGGGACCTGAACCTATTTTATTTAGCTGAATGGGCAGATGAATACAGGAGAAGACACTCCCTAAGATCACTCAGTTCAAAGTCATATAGGCAACGAGCAACTTGAGACACATTTAGAAGCCAACTGGCAATCAATGCACCTTCCAAAGCTCTGGGATCATCAACATATATCGAGATATAGCCAACACTGTTTGGGATCAGTATATTGTGTACCGGTTGCTCTCCTAATGTTTTTCAAGGGTAATCCCATAGAGAACATATTATGTAGTCCAAACATGAAACGACTTGGTCATGAGCAAAAACTCTCATCCAGGAACAGTCACAGTTGGCATATAAAAATGTAACAGTGAAACTGCCCTACTAGCCACAGCTGCCACCTGCCCATATATAAGAATTTCCAAATTGCAGACCACCCTTAGAAGGGGAGGATAACCTCACTCAGACATAAGAGCTTTTAATGGCTGCCTATAGATTTGAGAAGACTCTCAGGCACCTCACTCTACAAGTAAATCAAACCTACTTCTAAATACAGGTAATCCTCAGCTTAGAACAGTTGATGTAGTGACTGTTCAAAGTTACAACAGCCCTGAAAAAAGTAACCTATGGCCATTTTTCATGCTTATAACCGCTGTGAAATCCCCATGGTCACGTGGTCGAACTCGAGATGCTTGGCAACTGGTTCATATTTACAACTGTTTTAATGTCTAGGGATCATGTTATCCCCTGTTGAGACCTTTTGACAAGCCACGTCAATGGGGAAGCCAGGTCCACTTAACAACCATGTTTTTAACAACTGCACTTAACTGTGACAAGAAAGGACATAAAATGGAGCAAAATTCACTTAACAACTATCTTGCTTAACAACAAAAATTTGGGACTGAATTGTAGTTATAAGTTGAGGACTACCTGTACTGCAGAAAACAATGAATTCACCGAGACATATAATTCTGGTAAAATATGCATTGAAAGAGGTCAGACTTTTGGCAACAGTTTGAAAGTTGCAGGTCTATACAATTCAGTCAAAAATGACAAAATGTAAGTAATAAAGAAGCTCCTTTACACTTCACTCTTAGACCCAAGTTTGCATTGGTGCCAATTTAATTTGCTGGCAATTTGTAGGGGAGGGTGGTGGACCCAAACCACCTCCCCACCACCCACATATTGAAGATAAGATGATGAGGGGCCCTTCTGAACACCCATTCCTAAAATAATTTAATATATTAAATCCATTAAAATTATGCCTACCTCTTAACATATTTTCTTTTAAAAAAAGTATGATTCCAGACAGACGTTCCGCATAAATACCAGTATTAGTGGAGAGAGAACTACATTTTGAATGCATGTTCAAAACAAGAAAAAAAGAAAACCTAAAGACATTCAGGGGAATAATGGGGTATTCGATAATGCGTATAAAGTAAATATAATGTATAATATAATTTCTGAGTTCTATCTCTAGGCAGTTCTCTTAGATATGTCAAAGTGATTCATGATTTGCTATTAATCTCAGTTTGTTTTATTCATATTAAAAGTTATTCCGGTAATATGGGAAAAGCCTGCCACTACTTGAAATAAAGCATGCAGGCATTCTGTCTTTTAAAACTATATTACAGTCTCCATTATACTTTTATCTCTGGTTGCCAGAAAATCAACTCTAAATTCCGGGCTGAGGAAAGAGGGAAATGTATTCCCGTATAATAAAATTAAAAAAGACATTTAGCAATAATGTTTCCTTTAATATATATTTAATTGAAATCATTTTTCATTGGGAGTTTTTCAGCATAAATAAAAAAATCTCTGCCAAATAAGATACATAAAGTATTTCTATGATAGAATGATGGATCTTTTTGAAATTGGTTTAATACACTTGCCGTGTGCATAGCAAACAGCTCACAGAAAAGAAGAAAGAAATAAAGTCATCAACATTTATCTGGCCACATGAAGTCTGTGAGATATGAAGGATTACCTGGAGTCTCCTCCAACCCAGTAAGCCAAAAGGAAACAATTACATAAATGCTCAGGACTTGGATCACAATTTAAGTTATACAGGTTTGTGTTGAAAGAAGTGTTCAATTAAAAATCTTTAGTATCCAAGTTTATGCAAAAACCATGGGCAAAAATCTGGCTGCAGCTTGTGCAAGAGTGCTATACACATAATCAAACCATACCTGGCTTAGAACTTGGTTTGTCTTCTTTGGGTGTTTCTTCTCATTCAGTAAACTCCTGAAGGTTTGGCTTACTCTTATTCTTATCAATAAACTATTCTTCCTAGAAAGACCACATAAATGAGCATTTTCTAGGACTGTCCCTGCTTCCCTGTAGCAGCATTCTCCCAAAAGGCACACAACTGCAAATGTGCAGGTCTTTTGCGAAGTGTTGAAAACCTGTCATCCTTCTGAGAAACCCTCCAGGTACCTCAAATCCATGTCCAGCTAGTCCTCGATTTATAGCCATTCATTTAGCACCTGTTCAAAGTTACAACAGCATTGAAAAAAATAAGTTACAACCAACTTATGACTGTTGCAGTTTCCCCATGGTCAGATGAGAAAAAATTTGGGTGTTTGGCAACTGGTTTATATTGCAATGTCCTGTGGTCATATGATTACCTTTTGTGATCTTCCCTGCCAGCTTCTGATAAGCAAAATCAACCAGGTTCGCTTAACAACCAAGTGTTTCACTTAACAACTACAATGAGATACTTGTAGGTCATGGCAAAACAGGTCATAAAATCAGGGGTGACTCAATTAGTAATCACCCTGATTAGCAAAAAAAAATCTGATTCCAATTGTCAAGAACTACCTTTAATGGGTTTTATTGTTTCCCCATTGTTGGTTTTTTGTAAATTATATTGTTTTGCTATTATATCTGAGCTAGAAAAAAATAGTTTGGTCTCATAAGCAGCTCAATCCTAGTCCAAGCTTATTTTGGGGATTCTTTTTCAAACATCAACAGTATAAAACAGGAAAAACGAAGGAAAAAAAACCTCATGCAAGCAGCTAACTAATCAGATATTTTTAGATTGACAACATAGGTTAAATGAAAAAAATGCAAAAATGACTCCTGTGAAAGTAAGAAAATGAAACTCACTCTTATTTTCTACAAAATAACCATGTATCAGAATAAATGCCGATATAACAGAAAAAGGAAAATACTGTAAGATTCAATTTTTAAATATTTAACATTACAGAAATTCTATATTCTTGAAAGACTATGCTATACATTATAATTGCATGTATTTTTTGTGAATGACTGTAAACAGTACTAACATCTCTTGAATTCCAGAACTTAACTCTATGTGATCAAGGCATCCAAGGAACCTTAAGAATCTCACCTTTAATTTTAAAGTAACAATTTAGATTTAAAAAAATAAAGAACCCAATTTTGTTGCAAGAATCTAAGAGCTTTTTTAAAAAAAATATGAATGTGAATCACAACCAAGTAAGCACCCTACACAAATCCAGAAGTAGAAAAATAAATCCTGACATTTTTATTTTCAAAGTTAGAGTTGATATAACTTTTAAAAAAGAATTCTGATGCATTTTGCTTTCTAAGCTGAGTAGCCAATGAAGGGATTCACCGTTGGGACTCTCCTGCAATAAGCTTTTAATAACCTCATTAATTCAATTTAACAGTGTGCAAGCCTCTAATACTGTAACTGAAGTTTCACTTCTAGCTTATTCCCTGCCCTACATACCTTCCTGAGGTAATAGGCTAAAATTATTAAAAACAACAGCATCATAGCTTAACTTCTAATACTTGTTCCTATTACAGAGGGAGATAAATCTGCTCCCTATCAAAAGTTATTTTTGATCATCCTTTACATTTTATTATACTATTTCTCTGTGATGTAGTATCTGTAGGGTGTCTCTGAATGTATATAGATACTAGAGAATGCAAGGAAATTCAGAGATAACCATCAAGAATGGTAGCAGGCAAATTTTATCAATACAAAACAAAGTCTAAGTCAACTGCTAAAAAGGTGGGGAGTAACATTTAAATTAGAGTTTTTATATAATACAAGACATCAACATGAATGTAAGCATGGGTTTTTCTTCCTTTTTTCTGAGCCTCAAAGGACATCAGAATCATCTATCAGGAAAACAAAAATGCATCAAAACAGGGGAGATTTGCCACATCAATACAGGTTGTTCTTTATTATGATGCTGCGAGAACATGACTTTCAGAACAGCTCATCTGAGCTCTGAGAAATCTCAAACTTGGTTCTAACTGCTGAAATATGACAAAATATAAAACACAGGACCAAAATATGCTAGAGTTTAGCTTCGTATTTTTAAATATTACAGAGGCAGCATATTGTTGTATACCAGATTCCATGTCTATTAAACAGTTCCTAAAGACTACTCCACAGAAAAAGAACAATGCACAAAAAGTTTGGAATTGGAAATAATCCCTGGGCATTGTTTTAAAGTGTTTCGATAAAAACTGACCTTGGTATCACCATGCAGTAACTCATTCAACTGCAGCAGCTTGACAAAAAAAAAAATAGCAGTATATGAGCTTGTATGTTTCTCCATTCTACCAGATATTGCTGGTCATTCCCAAAATAGCTTCACATGTAATAACCTCAAGAGAAGCCGGTAAACTAATACAGATTATAAACAGTCACAAATTAGGAAACTGACACCAGTTCACAGACTCACGTAGGACAGCACATAGTACGCAGGCATGTTTAAAGTGCACTAAAAGCTTACCTTATACTTTCCAGAATCTGTTTTTAATTCAGTATCTTCTAAATGCAAGTAGCCCCAAGATTCTTGTCATTTAAAGATGATGCTATTTGTGAAACCAGATCACCTAAAAATAAAGAAATAAATCAGTTAAATGGTTTTCTGAAATATAAACACATATAAACAAATGCTGGCTTTTTACAAATCACAAATAAAAATAATGCAAGGAACTTTGGTTGCTTCCATTGCCATGTTGCCTATCTCTGGATAATTTATACATTTAAGCAGAATTATATGTAAAAAAAAATTCCCTGGATGACTTGAAGAATCCATCATATCAATATATGGAGAACTTAGCATGTCGTTGAAAAATAGCCTTCAAATAGCTCAAATAGCTTGTCAAGCCTTCGCACATAGCACTTGTTACAATTTTTATATAGTGATTCCTTTAAAAATAGATATTTGATATCAGATCGGGCAAAATGTATTTAAATAATTGGTTAGTTCTGTTAAACATATAAATAAGGTAAATCTTTCTCAATGTCTCCATAAGAAGTAGTTGAGGTATTATAAACAACAGGAAGAATCTAGGCAATTATTGAGGATTGTATGATTTTTTTTGAATCTAAAATAAAAAAAGTAAAAAATGTGTGTGCTTGTGTTTGTGTACCTGTGTCTTATCTAACATTTTATCAGGGTCGGTACTTACAGAAGAAAGTGTAAATAGACAGTTTCTATCCATGGCCTATCTTGGATATAATAAATGTGAAAGTAATCCTTATCGCCTATGACATGTAATTCTACAAAATGAACTGCTGGCAGTGCCTAGGAATCCTTTTTTAAAAATCTTTTAAAGTGAATGTAACACTATATATTTATTTAACATTTTTACTACAACACACTTTGGTCCTGTATAACAAAGATTTTAGGGAAGCAATGAATATTGTCTAGGAAAACTAAATGAGTTACAGCTATTTAGTTCAAGAAACTTTGGGTTTCTAGAACTGTGTCATAGTTTATCTTCTTCCTGTAAGAACAGATGAAGAAAACAAAATCCACATGTGGTTTTGCACATTCCCCCGCCCCAATAATTAATGCTGGGGGACTCTTCAGTCTTGTTATGTGTTCAAATAGCTTTTTCTACATAAACAGTACTGTATATGCCTAAAGTCACACACAAAACTGTTTCATTTGACAATATAGAAAGCCACTCTCGTTGTACTTTGCGTAGAAAGCAATTTTTCACAAATGTATTATAAAAATAGTCCTTTGTTCTTTAGTTCCATCAGACTCACACACATTATATTAATATTTCATGAAATACAGTACCATGCAACTATTTAAATAGCCATTAAAGATAACACACAGTAAGAAAATAATTCAAGCAGATTCATGGTGAGAAGCAAATCAAAATTATTTAGAGGCATTAAGTCATTTTTAGAGGTGTAAATGTTAACCTCTTCAAAGAGAGTCCTATGACACTTTACTGTGCCTTTATTATAGCAAATGCTTTTGTTAGCTGGAGTTTTCTTTGTCAGAAAGAGCAGCCAGAAAACAAAGCATCACAAAAACACTTAACAATAAAAGTGGTTTTACCTCACAATCTGCTTATAGTTAGAGGTGGTATTCAGCAGGTTCTGATCAGTTCTGGAGAACCGGTAGCGGAAATTTTGAGTAGTTTGGAGAACCAGCAAATACCACCTCTGACTGGCCCCACCCCCATCTATTCTCTGCTCCCCAAGTCCCAGGTGATTGTCTGAGTCTTCTTTTGTTGCACTGCACAGGAGAAGGGAGCTGGAAAGCAGGTTAGTGGGATGGATAAGGAGTGGGATTTTCCAGTAACCTTCCATCAGGAATGGGGAGGGAATGGGGATTTTGCAGTAACTTTCCCCTGCCACGCCCGCTAAGCCATGCTCACCAAGCCATACCCATAGAACCACAAAGAACAATTTTTGAATCCCACCACTGCTTATAGCACCATTTTTCCAAGGCCCAACTTGGAAAACAATTTATTGTAAGTCACTTTTCAGCATTTTATTACCGTTTCCCCCTGTAATATCCTAAGGATAAAAACTAAAAACTAAAAAAAATAGTTGTACCGGTAATTGCTCATTCTTGTGCAATGCATCTTCTATAGCATTTTTAAAAGTGTAACTTTTCTACATGTTTCTTGCACATTATTTGAGAAATAATCAAATGTCAATTTAAGACTAAGACATGCAGACATCTTAAATCCTTGTTCTTTTTTGGATTTAGTCAGAAAAAAAATATTCTTATGGGCAAAGGAATACCTGAACTATTGTATATACAGGTAGTCCTCGACTTACAACTACAATTGGGACCAGAATTTCTGTTGCTTACCAAGACAGTTGTTAAGTGAGCCACACCTGATTTTACAACCTTTTTTTGCCATGGTTCAGGAAATCACTACAGTTTAGGTGACACACGGCATCATTAAGTGAATTCAACTTCCCCCATTGAATTTCGATATCAGAACCCAGTTGGGAAAGTCATAAATGGAGTTTATGGAACAATGCAACTGAGGTCAATACATACTGGCTTGCCAAGCACCAGAATTTTGATCTGTGACTGTGGGGATGCTGCAATGGTTATAAGTGTGAGTAGCAGTTAGTTACTTTTTTCACTGCTGCTGTAACTTCAAACTGTCACTAAATGAATGGTTGTAAGTTGAGAACTACCTGTACTATCCTGAACAAGTAAAGATTGAAATTAAAATAATCCGATACTGCTACTTCCATCATCCATCACAATAATCAGTACTGAACTATTGTTCAAGTAATATGGATATCTCAGTTTAGTACTTTCTGCTCATATCAAGAATTATTTTGCATCTCATAAAGGAGTAGGGTAAAAAAAACCAAATATATGTAATATGTATACTTGTAAAAATAAAACATAACAAGAGTCTCTAACACAGCAGTCCCCAACCCCTTGGCCATGGTCCACTACCAGACTGTGGCCTATTCGGAACCGGGCTGTACAAGAGGCAGCCCAGTGTGCATGCACACACACAGTTCAACTCGCAGGAGCAGTGGACCAGCACACACAAGCATGCACAGTTCAATTTGCAGTTGAGCTACATGACATATATATGTGTGTGCACTGGCCCACCGCTTGCCTGATGTGGTTCTCCTCTTACCCCCCAGCTGGGCTGCCAAGCTAGAAAGATTGGAGACAGCTACTCTAACACAATAATGTTTATTGTGTTAACATGCATTTTTTTTTCACTCAAAGTGTTTTGGATCAAGCTCCTATTGTATTAAAAAACTGAATGCGTACCGAAGAATGCAGATCAATTTTATGTTTAGTTCAGTAGGCCTGTTAAATTAATGCCACAAAAGATCATTTAATATTTATGTTTCAAAGGATTTTAAAGATTATTCTACTTAGTTAAAGAAAAAGTCTTTCATTAAAAAAAAAAAAGTCTTTAGTTTTTAAAAGAAGCCCACAAGAAATACTCTTGTTTTAATTATAAATGATGCAGTGATCTCAATACACAATGAATTATGTCAGGCACCTTTTCAATAAAACAGTATCATTTTTTAAAATAATTTTGAATGAATCAGAGTGTTGTTAGTATTTTTCATTTAATATAACCCAATGTATTGATTGATCAAATTTGTATAGCTGCTCATCTCACCAAAAATTGGTGACAGGTAACAATCAGAGAAAAAAACATAGATATAAAAGATATAAAAAATACAGAAATTGCATTAAGAAATAAATAGTATAAAAAACAAATATATAAACCCCAGGCAAAAAGAGGATAAAAATGGTCAGCTCAACAATGGAGTCATCTAAACAAATCTGATTCCTTCAAAGCCCTAGGCCTGATAACATAAACCAAATCATAAGAGCTTTGCAAAATGACAAGAGGATGGAGCTAACCTAATTTTGGGAAGAGAATGTTCTACAAGGAGGATGCCACAGCAGAGAAGGCCTATCTCTTGGGACTCACCAGTTATAGATCCCTAGCTGATGGTATTTGCAACTCGGCCATTCTGCCAACTATAATGAGGTGGGCTGATATATCTGGGGAGAGGCTGCCTCTAAGGGAGACCCATCTGATGCCATGACGGGCTCTAAGTGTTAAAACCAGCTCCTTGGACCAAGAAGCAAACTGGCAATTGGTATAGCTCACAAAGCAGAGATATAATACAGAGGCAGTCTCTGTACCAGTTGAAATTTCTTGATATCTTCAAGGGCAGCCTAATGCAGAGAGTATTGCAGTAGTCCAATCTGGTTTTATTCTGCTGCATCTATCTATCAATGATACAAACATGGGTAGCACAATAGCCACACCTGTTCTCAACACCAAACAGATTATATTATGGGAGGCATAATAGAGGCAGAGGAGAGAAAGGCAATTTGTACAGCCTCAAGCCTCATTCACATGACATTGAACACCACACACTGAGCTCTTGTTTGTCAAATACTTTTACCTCCTACATGGGGTAAAGGCAGCTGAGAAATATTTTCAAGTGAAGAATTATAATTATTGTCCAAAAATGTTCTTGTTTCTAAAAGCAGTATGTGACAAATCCCCTTCTATAGATCATTCAGAGAAAACAATGTATAGATTATGTGCCTGACCATAAATACTACAGTACTGATTCTAATACATACTGAAAGTTTGCAAGAAAGCAGGGTTACTTTATCACCCAACACTTAGTTCATAATTTATTACCCATTTTCTAAAGCTGTGCTAAAAATATTTTTAGATGACTGACTTAAAATTAGAGAAAGCAATTAATTGCTTTTATTTTATTTGAAAAAAAATCCAAAACACACCAAGAGAAATTTACAGCAATAAATCCAAAGCATAGAAACATAGGTCTAAATGAAATAGCTGGTTGAAACATTAAATATTAGGAAATATGGTTGTTTTCAGACACAGAGCCGCCAGCACTTTTCACATTATTGCACGTTATCTATTTATAAGAGACTTTACGTTTATTGAGCCTAGAGAAAACCCAGAATATATACTGCTGGTAGGAGGTAGAGGTATAGAGGTTTGCAAACCACTGAATGCAGACATAGCTGCCAATATCTTTATTAATGTAGAAGCTTGTTTCAAGTTTAATAGGCAGAGATCTGAAACTGCTGTTTCATTCAAGCTGTTACGGTTTGGAAATACGGTTGTGAACTGGCAAAGAAAAAGCAAGAATTTCAAATGCTTAAGGTCTGGCATGAAGGGAAAAATCCACCACCTGCACAACTTCACAGTGTCCCAGTCGCCTATTTAATCAATCTGTGACATCAGACAATAAATAAGTGTTCTTCTGATTACATCTTTCTCCATACTAAACATTTCTTCTACACGAAGTGCATAACCTTCCTGCACAATTCTATCCGGTCAATGTCAATATTTTTAAGTCATGCAGATCAAAAGATATTTGCTTTCTAGCAAGAACCAGGCACAAGTCAATAGATACTACAGTTTATATTTTGCCCATTTCTTAACCCTCCCAAATAATACTAAAGTGTTTGTAGCACCTATGATTTCAGGCAACATTTTGCTGAACAGTACAATTTAGATATACTGAACGCCCAGTTGGAGCAACCAAGCAGAATTTTGCTGAACACGACCATGCAAGTCAAGGGCAGAATGTGGGGATCAGGTGGAAATACTGTGATAGGACAGAAATTGGTTTATTAGGATATTTTCACTGCCCCAATGATCCGAACAACAGAGTTGGAAGGGACCTTGGAGGTCTTCTCATCCAATCCTATACCACACATAACGTTCTTTGTCTTTGCAGAACTGGGATTAGCGTGGCATGCACGGGTTGCATCTGGTCTGCAGCCCATCAGTTTGACACCTCTGCCCTGTACCATTTCAGACAAATGGCTGTCCAACCTCTTCTTAAAAGCCTCCAATAATGAAACACTCACAACTTCTGAAGGCAAGCCATTTCACTGGTTAATTGTTCTGTTAGAAAGCTTCTCCTTAGTTCTGTCCTTGCTTCTCTCCTTCCATCTATTGCTTCTTGTCTTGCCTTCTGATATTCTGGAACTTGCATTTGGTGCTTTGCATTTCACTTACTAGGAAATACAGCCACAGGCCCAGGAGAAACAAACCAAGAGTAAATTATCTTCTCCAATGCTTTGCATTCATAATTTCCAATGATATAGCTCAGCATTTCTCATCTATGCGGGAGAGTAATATTGGTAGTCCTTGCTTATTGACTGCACTGAAAAAGGAGGTTTATGGCCAGCCTTTGAACTTGCAGCCATCACAATACGCCCACTGTCATGTAATTGCAATTACATTTGACAACCAATGCACATTTACAATGGCTGCAGCATCCCATTGTCATTAAATCATCATTTATGGCTTTAAACAGGCAAAGTCAATGGGGACACCAGAAGAAAGTTGTAAGTCACAATTATGTGACATTGCTCTTAACAGTTGTGGGTGATTTGCTAAAAGATCTCAGTGGAACTAACATTGTTATCCAGCATGGTACAATACTGCTTAGAGACAGAATTGCTGGTTCCAACTTAATTCGGTAAGTGAGGACTTTCTGACGCTGTTTTTGAAGTTTGCACTTATTTCAGTGTTATTACAGAAACTAAAAATAGATAAGAGAATGTTTGCCATTTAGCAAATTAAATAAATTGGAGAAATGGGTTGTTTTCTTCTTATTCTACTCAATATAACTATATCAAACTAATTCTCCAGATTAATCTCTGGGACTTTCCCACTGTCAGCGGAAACTGGTCTATCTGTCTTAATGCTTCCTGGGATACTGCAAGGAAGCTGCAAACTAGTAAGAAGATAACTTACAGATGATGAAAAAGATTTGTGCTGCAAACTTAGTTATTTCATGCTCTCTCCAGATGCTTCTAGGGCCATTAAAAGGTTTTAGGGTATTCCTTTTTGTTGATTGTTAACTGCCCAGAGTTCATAAGTTAAAATGGCAGCCATTCTCAGTGTATTTCCTAAAATAAATCAATAGGCAAAGAAAAGTTCAGTGTATTCCAGCTAGAAGGTCAGTTCAGAGGAAAGCAAGAAGTACGTGGGTTTTTCTATCCAATCTATAGGAAAACATAGGTAATAAAAAGTGTTTTATTTCTAGAAATTTTCTAGAACTTGAATCAGAGCTGGGCAAAACTGGGAATATTTTGTAGGGCTGAATTAATAGTATCATAAAACACAAATGCTTCACTTAGCAATGGCAATCTCTGCAATCCCAATTGATGTTGTTAACCAAATCCGATGGTCATTAGACAAGGAAACTTCCTGCTGGTTTCCCACAAATCAAGTCAGTGGGGAAACCAGCAAAAATGTGACTTGCCATCAAGCTGGAAAATAGATGATTGCTGACAGGGAGGAATGGCAGGAACGGATGTGCAAGGGAGGGAGGGAGGCATTGCAAGACAGTCTTGGGGAGGGTGCACAGCTAGGCACGTGGGCACAAAGGAGGCATGGGGAGCTTCTGGAAAGGTGTCCGTGTGAGAGTGCAAGGGAGGCATAGAAAGTGTCAGGGAGTGTATGTAAGAGTTCAAGGGAGGCTGAGCAAGGATCAAGCAGAGTACAGAAGGGAGGCTTGACAAAAAGGGAGGCTTGACGTATAGGGCTGTGAGTATAATAGGATCTAAGACAGAATATACTGAGAAAATAAAATACTAGGAAACAGTTTGGCCACTTAAAAACAATTATCTTTGTAGCCTCAATACTTCTCATACTTACAAATGATTTCTTCCTGTGAAAATTGGAAAAGTTGTGATGTTTCAAGTTTAATTTAGATTTATACGTCATTTCCTAAGGAATGGCCCTTATCCACAACAGTGTACTTCATTCATTTACAAAGCTTGTGGTATATGTATAATTTGCCTCTTTGCAAAAAGAAAAGAGAAAATACAGAAATATACAATTTCATCAAAACTGTTCCTATTTGTGGCTGTATAGGTAAATTGATTATCAAAAGCACCAAACAAATAAAATAGTTCATGCTTTGTTAGCCTACACATTGAAATGGGGAAAAAAAAAAATAAAACTAAGGACTAAAATAGTGTGGCAGAGGAGACTTTGCGTCCCACCAAAACAAAGGGCCCAAACTCATTTCCATGACCCTATGCCTTCAGCCTTTAAAAAATACTCTCGAGAGAACCTTGGTTAGACCCACAGTGGTGGAGTGGAATGATAAAGGAAGAAGGAAAGGAGCAAGGAGCTAGCTCCTTCTTCTACTACCAGCCCTGAGTAGGCCATCTTGGTCAATGTCTGAGCTCCCTCATATTACAGGGGCAAGTTGAGATGTTTGCCTTAATTCTCACAAATCACTACCAAACTTTACTGCAAGGGACTATCTCCAAATAAGTGCACATTATACCACAATTCAAAAAAATAGATGAAACAAAGAGAATATATGTTTTTATGAACCCAATGAAATTTTATTGAATTGTCAAATCATAAGAAAAAAATAATGCCATAAGAACACTTGATTGAGCACAAATTCAACCTAAGCTATCTTCATCACTATATGGGCGTGATGCAGTATATCAACCTGAATAACAGCCAGCCAGTGTTTATAGAAATCTGGCTTGCTTTATTTCAACTGCTACTTCTTCCACCTCATTTAAGCAAGTGAGCACACATTTTAAATCATGATGAGAGACTTCAATTTTCACATCTTCAGGGATGCAGTGTCAAATATATTTGTAATGGCTTCATCTATTATCTGTCACTGCTGAGCAAACTGGGTGAGGAAAATAATGGTTAGTGGTACATTAGGTAGAATCCAAGCCTGATGAAAAGGAACTGTGCTAATGGAGTTGTTAACAAGTTTTGTTTGTTTGTTCAATCCATGCAGGCCACAACAAGTTCATAACCGATTCCCATGCATGAACGTGAGTTTAATGTGCAACATAACTCTTTAAATCAAGAAAAAAGGAATGTAATAAAGGAGTTCAAATGACTACACAGTAGTAACTGCGCTAATGGGAAATATTAGTTTATAAAATCTGCCAAAGACATTACAACTGCAAAAGAACTTGCCATATAAAAACAAAGAACAACCTTGATGCTAAACAAAGAGCTAAAACTTAGTTGTTTTTGGCTGTGATGTCCACAGGTGTGTATGTGTGTGTGTTTGTGTGTGTGTACACAGAGAGGCGGGGAGGTATTTTGGTATTTGAAAAGTGTTTCTTTCTAATTATATGTAAAGATTACAGCAGAGGTTTGAAATTGTATCTAGAACTAACATATAACTAAACTTGGCATTTTTCCTTTAAAGACTTATTGAGTTTAAAAAACATTATGTAGGAACAATGATTCCAGTTTCACATAGAATGTTGCAGGTTCTATATGAAAACCAAGTATGAGACTGTGATGCCTTCTGTTTTGCATTCAATGTGGAAGACATAACTTTTTACCCAATATTTGATCAAATGCATGGCAAATAAGATAAATTTTAAGATAGATTTAAGATAGATAGATTTTAAATCTATAAGATAGATTTATTTTATTCTGTATAGAAGGAATGTCTTGGATCCAATTTCCAAGTCCTACACTCCTGTTTTACTGAAGATGAGCAGGCTATCCAACTAAAAATGCTGAGGCTGCCTTCAGAATCATATTAAATTTCCCTACTAATCACTGCCAATGTAACAGAATGAAATGAAACAAAAACAGGGATATATATTTAATGCATCTAATTGCTGATGGATGAAAAGGGGGCCAAACGTTTCCTTTTTCAGATTAACATAAATGTTTAATATTCTGGAGAGCAGTGCTTTATGAAGATCTACATTATTCAGTAACTTTAGCAATTATAAAAGTATTTTGCACATTATCACTATTGAAGGCTGTCCATTGTCTGATATAATGTGCTGTTTAAGAAACCTTGCTTTGTAGCAGGCATGGAAAACATTAGCTATTACTAAACTGTAATCCCTGTCATTCCTTTTCCCAGACCACAGTGGGCGATAGCTACTGGGATGAAGTTCAATATCTGAAAGGTCACAGCTTATCTATGGAAAAACAGAATGCTATCTAGATGGAGATATTCACTACCAGTCACAGTGATGTAAAAATGACATTTGTATCAGTAAGGAATTGTGCAAATAACAACTACATACTTGTGTCCTTTAACAGGCATCAAAACATACATGTGATATGTCGTGTTCTCCCCAATACCTCACAGAGAATAAGGAAAGTGGCTATGATAGCAATATCTGGGAACTGTTGTCTAAGCAAAAGGGAGCGAAGCATTTTTCAAATCCAACAAAATAACAAAATATTTGGAACTGGTTCAGGCAAGACCTCTCTAATTCAATGAACTATATGGAAGATGAAGAACCCCACAACTAGACTTGCATGATTTAGTTATTATTACCAATCTCAATAAAAATAGTTTTAGCTTTCCTGTGGAATTTATTTCTACCTAGTGGGGCTTTCATACCTCCGAGTTTAAATGTGTTGTTATTTAACTTCCATGATCCACAAAATCATCACCTTGGGTTAGAGGCATGAAATTCTTCTGAAAGCAAGTAAGGAAGTGTCTTCCACCTCCTCCCTCTTCCCCTCACCCTAAGAAAGTAGGCAATAATACACAAATTATCTAAGATGACCTCAGTTTAATTTATAGCACATCTGTCTCCTAAACCAATTATCAGCATTTGACATCATCAGCAGTTGCTAGTTTCCAAAACCAATTAAACATTCCAAGCTGACTCCTGTAATAAAAACACAATCAGAAACAGAATGGCTAAAGAAGTTGCGGTGCTCACCCTTCATTCCAATTCTGCCTCCATCAATCATGTCAGCTTCAATGAAAAATACCAAACAGAGGTAGGTGAAAAGCAATACTGATCATCTGCTGCTGGTGGTATTAACAGCAGAAAAATAAGTCAACTGAATTAACATTCTTCATTCCTTTGCTACCATTTGTGGTTTGACAGGCATATATGGAATATATATATATATATGTATGTATGTATGTATGTATGTATGTATGTATGTATGTATGTATGTATATGTATGTATATGTATGTATATATGTATGTATATATGTATATATGTATATGTATGTATGTATATAGGTTTTCTGAGGTTTTCGCAGGTATTTGTTTGTGGATCTTTGGTTATTCGGGTTTTCTCCCGCTTAAAATTTGAAGTATCTAGGTGACGTTTCAATGAAGTCTCATTCATCATCTTCAGGCTTGTTTCTTCGGCTCTGTGCTTCTCAGAGTAATGTGAGCTTGCAGCTGCTTCTTCCTTTTAACTGCTAGTGGGGGTGTGACTTGATTGGGTGGGGGCTTGGCTGTGTTCTGATTGGGTGGGGGTGTGTTCTCATTGGTTGGGGGTTTGGCTGTGTTCTGATTGGTAGGTGGGTTGGCTGTGTTCTGATTGGCTGAGGGTGTGTTCTGTTCAGGCGGGGGCTTGGTTGTGCTCAGGTTAGTTTTAGTTGCTGGGGGATTTGAGCTGGTGAGCTGTGATCCTGTTGTTTGGCTTCGCGTTCGTGGTCGTGCTTCATCTTCATGGTGTGAAGTTCGCTTCATGTATAGGTCGGAGGGGTTTGAAGCGAGTAGTGATGCAGCTGCGGTATGGCTTCTGGTCCATGGTCGTGTCTCATCTTCTATGTGGGTGTGAGTCTTTTTTCTACATGGAAGTGTGGTGGTAGCATCTTGTGTGGCCCTCGTGGGTATGGGTCTGGTGTCATTCTTCATGTTAGGTACTCATTTATTAATGAGGGCAGGTTTCCAAATGGTTGGTAGGCGGGTGGTATCATCTCGTTTATTCATGCTGTGTGGGCGATTTTCTATCCCTATGGCTTCTCTGATTATTCTGTTGTTGAAGTGTTCGGTTTTGGCGATAGTTCTGGTATTTTTAAAGTCAATCTCATGTCCTGTGGCCTTGAGGTGTTGGACCAGGGAAGAGGTCAGTTTTTGATTGAGTTCTTGTGTTCTTCGATGCCTGCACTTATTCTTCTGTTAGTTTGTCCGATGTATTTGGTGGGTCAGGCGGTGCAGGGGATTTCATATACTCCTTGGTTTTCTGACTTGATTTTGTCCTTAGGGTTTCTTAGGATGGTGGATATTTTTCTGTTTGTGAAGAATGCTGTTTTAATGTTGTGTTTCTGGAGGATCTTGCTTAATTTGTTTCTAGTGCCTTTTATATATGGGAGGAGGGCTTTGCCATTCTCTTGTTCTCTATCTTGGATTTTGGTTAGGGTTTGTTTTTGGATTAGGTGGGTAATTTTCTTTCTTTGGAATCCATTGGCTATTAGTACATTAGTGAGAGTGTGTAGTTCGGTTTTAGGTGTTGTTCGTCGGCTAAGCGTTTTGTTCTGGAGATGAGTGTCTTGGCTACGGAATTGATCTACGGTGGGTGGTGGTGTGAGAGTGCATGTAGATAGCGGTTTGTATGTGTTTTCTTCTGGTAGATGGTGTGTCCTAAGGAGCCATTGAATTTTTTGTATACTAAGACATCTAGGAAGGGAAGTTGATTGTTGGCTTCTGTTTCCATGGTGAATTGTATTTTGGGGTGTAGGTTGTTGAGGTATGTGAGGAAGTTGTTCAGTTTTTCTTTCCCATGTGGCCAGATTATGAAGGTGTCATCTATGTATCTGAGCCAGAGTTTGGGTTTG
This sequence comes from Laticauda colubrina, assembly GCA_015471245.1. NCBI lineage: Eukaryota > Metazoa > Chordata > Lepidosauria > Squamata > Elapidae > Laticauda > Laticauda colubrina. The sequence goes on from BLBF01000007.1 coordinate 742,391, forward strand.
TGATCATATTTTTCTAGAGCTTGTGTTTCAAAGTGTTCCATGTAGAGGTTTGCGATGACAGGTGAGAGGGTGATCCCATGGGTTCTCCTTCTATTTGTTTATGAGAAAATCAAACATGAGATTGACTTTAAAAATAGCAGAACTATCGCCAAAACCGAACACTTCAACAACAGAATAATCAGAGAAGCCATAGAGATGGAAAAACGCCCACACAGCATGAATAAACGAGATGATACCACCCGCCTACCAGCCATTTGGAAACCTGCCCTCATTAATAAATGAGTACCTAACATGAAGAATGACACCCACAACCACGAGGGCCACACAAGATGCTACCACCACACTTCCACGTAGAAAAAAGACTCACACCCACACAGAAGATGAGACACAACCACGGACCAGAAGCTGTACCGCAGCTGCATCACTACCCACTTCAAATCCCTCCGACCCATACATGAAGTGAACTGTCACCCACCATGAAGATGAAGCACGACCACGAACGTGAAGCCAAACAACAGGATCACAGCTCACCAGCTCAAATCCCCCAGCAACTAAAACTAACCTGAGCACAACCAAGCCCCACCTGAACAGGACACATCCCCAGCCAATCAGAACACAGCCAACCCCCCTACCAATCAGAACAAAGCCAAACCCCCAACCAATGAGAACACACCCCCACCCAATCAGAACACAGCCAAGCCCCCACCCAATCAAATCACACCCCCACTAGCAGTTAAAAGGAAGAAGCAGCTGCAAGCTCACATTAATCTGAGAAACACAGAGCCGAAAAAACAAGCCTGAAGATGATGAATGAGACTTCATCGAAACGTCACCTAGATACTTCCAATTTTACACGGGAGAAAACCCGAATAACCAAAGATCCATATATGTATACATGTATATGTGTGTATATGTATTTGTTTCTTAAGTTAAATACCATACACGTATATATGTATATATATACACATACATACATACATACATACATACAGGGCTTGGTGTGTTTGGGTCTTTTCCCGTGTAAGATTAAGAGTATCTTGGCAACATTTCGGCGAGGTCCCACTCGCCATCCTCAGGCTGGTGCTTTCGGCTTCATGCCAGTGCAAGCAGTGTGTGATCGGAACTGCCGTCTCTATAAATACTGGTGGAGGGGGCTGGTTGGCTGCACTGCTCCTCTTGATTGGTTGATGGTGTCGATGTTGGTATAATGGGCTGTGTGACGGCTTTGTGAGTTCTTTTGTGGAGATATCCTTGATGTTGTGCTGTAATCTCCTGGGTCATTTGTTTTATAGTGATCTTTTTTCCATTAGCCTCTTGTGTTTTAACAGCTTGGGTAATGGGTTGTGTGATTGGCTTGCAAGTTCTTTTGTTGTGGTATCCTGGGTCCTTAGTTGTAATCTCCTGGGTCGTTTGTGTTTGATCTCTTTTCCATTAGCCTCCTGTGTAGTAACGGCTTGGGTAATGGGTTGTGTGATGACCTTGTGAGACTTATTGCTGTGGTATCCTTGGTTTTGTGCTGTGATATCCTGGGTCATTTGCTGTGTTGCAACTTCTTAAGTTCTTGTGGTGTAATTTCCTGAGTTTTCTGATGTGATATCCTGAGCGGGTGGCTGTGATGTAATATTCTGGGTTTTAGTCTGGCTTGGAGTTTGGGGTCTGGGTTTGTGTTCTTGACATGTCAGCTTGTTTGGTTTTGGGGTCGGGGGATGCGACAGCTGGCAAGGCAGTCATGGTCTGTTTTCTGTATGGTGGTTGGCCTTCGTTTATAGGATGGGCTTGGGCCTGGATCTGATGAGGGGGATTGGTGGTGGTGTCCTGTGTTGTTTTGGTTCTGGTGTTGGTTTTCGTGGCTGGGACTCATTTGTTGGTGAGGGCTAGCTTCCAGATGTCTGGTAAGTGGGAGGTATCATCCCGTCTATTCATGTTATGGGGGTGTTTCTCTATCTCGATGGCTTCCCTGATTATTCTCTTGCTAGAGTGTTCACTGTTGGATATTAATTTAGTTCCTTTGAAATTAATTTCATGTCCTATGGCTTTAAGGTGCTGGAAGAGGGAGGAAGGATTTTCTTCTCTTCTTTGTGTTTTTGTGTTCTGAGATGCGTGCATTTATTCTCCTGATGGTTTGTCCAATATACATGGCTGGGCAATTGTTGCATGGTATTTAATAAACTCCTTGGTTTTCTAACTGGATCTTGTCTTTGGGGTTTCTTAGGATGTTGGCTATTTTTTGATCAGTGCCGAAGGCTGTCCTGATATTGTCTTTGTGGAGAATTTTGCTGATTTTGTCCATGGTGCCTTTGATGTATGGGAGGATGTGAACACAATATCAGGACAGCCTTCAGGTCTTTTGCCATGTAAGATTGAGAGCACCTTGGCAACTTTTTGACGAGGTCCCACTCACCATCTTCAAGCTGGTGCTTTCGCCTTCATGCTTTGCTTGCACAAGTACGAAGGCGAAAGCACCAGCTGGAAGATGGCGAGTGGGACCTCATCGAAACATTGCCAAGATGCTCTCAATCTTACACAGGAAAAGACCTGAACACACCAAGACCTGTGTGTGTATACCATATATATGGTATTCAGCTTTGTTCGGGTATTTTCCCACTTCATTATAGTTGTGCTTTTAAAGTTGTAGCAACGTTTTGGCAGAATCTCATCTGCCATCATCAGGCTTCAGAAAACTTAAGAAAACACATATATATTTATACACACACACATACACACACACATATATGTATATATGACTTAAATAAAAAAACTTCACTAGCTCTGTGACATGAAATTAGCAACCCTGTAGGATCCCTGTTGTGATTAAACTCTGGAATCAGAGAGGGTTATCCTGTTAGAAATATTCAGTAGAGGCACTGTGACCTACTTTGAATGTTAATACTCATCAACACAAAAAGTGTGTGCTTCTCTTTTAGGCAGGGTAAAACTGCATAGCGTTGTGCCTATTTTTATCCAAATTTCTCTTGATAGGCCAAGGATGCTTGGGTGGAATTTCTTCCAAACACTCCAGAAATCTTGTATTTACTTCAAACTTTGCTTGTTAGGTTTTTGTGGTGAAATCGGAATAACAGAAATTGAAACAGCCAATTCATTTTTTACAAATTGTTTTGCATTTTTATGCTGATTTTAATATTTAGCTGGCCCAGAGTAATGAATTTGAGCCATATAAAAAAATTAATTAAGCAAGCATCATTTACTTTGTTGGATCAGCAGAAATTAATTTAGTCAATCGAACCCTGCAACTGTTAAGACTCCACAAAGCATGAGGTTTCAGATATTAGGAAGCATAAAAACAATAATTTAGAACCAAACCCAGACACATAAAACTGAAGAGTTAAGGACAAAAATATTTATTTATTTATTTATTTATATTTGATTTGATTTGTCAATCGCTTACAAGATAATAGGTAAAGGAATTACATAGTTATGAGTACATGAAATGGGTACATATAAGAAAAATAAAGAAACAATAGGACATGGATGATAGGCACGTTGGTGCACTTATGCACGCCCCCTACAGACCTCTTAGGAAAGGGATGAGGTTAATAGTAGACAGTCTAAAGTTAAAATTTTGGGGGTTTGGGGAAAAAAAACACAGAGTCAGGTAGAGTATTCCAGACATTGACCACTCTGTTACTGAAGTCGTATTTCCTGCAATCAAGTTTGGTGCGGTTAACCTTGAATTTGTATCTGTTGTGTGCTCTTGTATTGTTATGGTTGAAGCTGAAGTATTCATTGACAGGTAGGACATTGCAATGTATGATTTTATGTACTATACTTAGATCAGACTGAAGGCAGCATAGTTCTAGGTTTTCTAGGTCTAGAATTTCAAGTCTGCTGGCATAAGGTATTCTACAACGAGTAGAGGAGTGGAGAACTTTTCTTGTATATTTCAATATTCTTGAATATTTCAGACTTCAAGCCAGATTCTGATCAGTATAAAATTTTTTGCACAAGAGACATCAAGGGAATGAAAGTAATACAGAAAAAAAATTTTCTATTGCGAACTGACATTCAAATGAAACAAACAAAATGTTAACAAGTTACGGTATTTATGTAGTTACTTACCAAGCACATGTAAATTATAATAAAGTAACCAAAATATCTTTACAATCCCCAAGGCATGTCACAACGTTTGAGCACTCTTAATGTTTGGAAATTAAAAGTTGAAAAATTTGACATACCCTAATAGTTAATTCCCGTATGAAACTATATAATTACATTCACATTGGAGTGGATCCAAACTTACTCTAGCTTTAAGACAGAAATAAGCAGACATTAAACTATGCCCATCTTTTTAGAGTAGGTGGGCTGGGTAGATACCATTAGACAAAATAAGTCTCAAAATAACTGGATCCTGTACTAAATAGGATATTAGTTACTGATATGAAAAAGTCTGCTTGAAAAATAATCCTAATATCACCTCTGGACATATTCCCCTCAGCACTCAAAACCTTCTGAAGAAAAGAAGTTGCCATAGCTGTGTATGGTTGACAAGCTACCATGTGAGATTTTTCCCTTTTAGAAAATATCCAGGAAAAAAATATATTATTTTTTAAATTGATCTTATGTACCCAATACATAAGTCCTCCAGTCCTCCAGTTAGAGGCTGGTTTCGACTCCCTGGTGTCGAAAGCAATATCAACTAAGTCTGAAATTTGTTTGATTTTGGAGGATTTGGTTTCCCTTTCACTTACAAGCAATTTTAAGACAAGCAGTATAAAATCGCTAGAAAGTAAACTCTTGATATTTGGTTCCTTTTCCCGATTTTAATAGCTATGGTTCACAAATAGCTTTGTAAGATGTTAACTAACACATATAGAATATAAAAATATTAGCTGGACATACAGAAGATATCTCTCCATCAAAAAAATTAGTCCAATAAATTAAATATTTTGAAGGTTCCAAAATGCAGAGCATTCTCTCTTTCAACGTTGTATATGGAAGACAGAGATGCATTCGGCTGAGCATTTAGTGTGTAATTAATTGACCATATTTCACTATATTGTTCACCACACAAGAGCATTCATTGCAGAAAATCACATCATATCACATCATATTACAGATCATATGATATGTTATTTACCCAAATAAATCGGGTTCTTTTTATGCTTGGCAGACTTAAATTCAGTGTTTGTTTTTTAAGCCAGGATTACTGGAGATCAAGCTTTAGTTATATCTATATCTCTATAGATAGATAGATAGATAGATAGATAGATAAGGTGTGTGTGTGTGTACACACGTATAATTTATACCCATACATTGGGGGGGGGTGTGCAATGGCTCAGTGGATAAAGATACTGAGCTTGTCAGCTGGAAAGCTTGACAGCCCAGGTTCGAGACTTGCACAACACAGTTATGTTCCTCAGCCCAGCTCCTGCCCACCTAGCAGTTCAAAAGCATACAAAACCCAGTAGATTAATAGGCACCACTTTAGTGGGAAGGTCACATAATTCTGTGGGCCTTTGGCGTGTATTCATGCTGGCTACATGATCACGGAGTATGTTTTCGGACAGCACCCTAACTTTCTTGGCCAAGAAATGGAGATGAGCACTGTGCCCTAGAGTCGGAGAAGACTGGTACATGAAAACCTTTACTTATATTCATATAGTTGCCAATTTGCTTGGTCTAGGACTAACACTTTAAGGAACTATACACCACATACAAAACTGACAGTAAAAATGGAGGGAGGAAATGCAGAATGGTCAAGTTGATATTCATTGTTCAGTTACTATTTTTCCCCACTCTTGCTTAAGAGTATTTTATGATGTCAAATTTATGAAAGTGACCTAGAAAAGAACCTATTTTCTTCCACTGACAGGTTAAGCAAAGGTCATTTTCTATAAAGTTCCATTTAGCTCATACAATTGCGCATATTCTTTGCTGCCTTTAGCCTTGCTGATTCTTTACAGGATATTTTACTTCATACTTCCTCTTCTAGGAAGTCTTAGGAGAACACTGGTTCACTGAAGGAAAAAGACAGCAGGCTCCAGGCAACTTCCACTTGCCAAGAAAACTAGAAAATCTCAGTGGAAGATATCAAATGGAGGAAAGGATAAAAAGTGACCACTGGAACTATTTCGTATCATTCAGAAAGCATCACTCCAAGAGCCCCCCCCCCCCCCCCCCAGATCTGCTCCAAACTACCCAGCAGGAGGAAGAATAAAAATAAATTTTCACTTTAATCCCCCCCCCACCTGATACTTTCTGATAAATTAGAACCCTTCATTAAATAGCTACTTCCTGCCCCTCCAAGTCTATTAAAAAGTTTTTACATCATCAATCCAGAATTCTGCTGGACAGAAGCATACACCCTAGCTTGCAATGAACATTTAAATGCTTTGATTAAAGATAATATCTTTTTAGTCTTTAGGAAAAGAGGAGGATTCTCTGACTGATGCTGAGCATAGATTCGTAATGGACTGAAATATGCAGCTATCAATTAGGTCTAAAGACCGCAATATTAGCTCTCGAGGCTCTGCACCAGGTTTGGAGAAATAAAGAGCAAAAAGGCTAGGTTTCCCCTCCCCTCCCAAGGGAACACATATTTTGGTTTGGATGATTCTATTCAAGTATTTGACACAACAATTTTCATACCAGACAAGTATTGCCAGAGCATTATTCCAAACTGCATTTAAAATATCGCAAGCAATAAAGGTATCAAGGAACAAACTTATGTTTTGCATCAGCCTTTTATACACAGTGGCTGGATATCATCAAAGCTGACAGCAGCCAGAGCATAGAAAAACTCAAAGTAGTAGTCCAAGATCAGAAGATGTGGAAGAATCTGGCCTATAGAATTGCCAAGAGTCAGACAAGTCTGAATGAATAACATCATTTACACATAACACAATTAACTTAATATAGCTAGATATGTCATGTAAACACATAAAAGAAGTACATTGATTTATTATATTTATATAGCACCATAAGATTTATTCTCAGGAAAACAAAATAGTTTACATATAATCTTTTCTCATGCTGTTGGATGGAAGTCTTAGAACAGTCTCACAAAATGGAACAAAATTTTCAAAAGATTCAATCTCCCTTCCCATCTTATCACTTCTATACCAAACCATACCACCAAAATAATAAGAACAAATTTACAAAAGGGCTGTCAAAATCCCGGCCCACAGGCCAGCTGTGTCACGTGCTGGCCATGCCCGGTTTAGTGAAGGAGGAAAAAATCCCGATATGATGCTGCCGTGATGACATTTTGACACCCCTACAACAATCTCCTCACTTTCCAGGTGTCATTCATTTGCTATGAAAAATGCTATACTTCAATACCATTATGGGATTGCCTGCCAAACTGAGCCTATGAATTGCCCATAATTACAATGTTCGACTGATTCCTCTCTTAACAACTTTTCTGCCTAAACATGTCTGGTAGAACTGCCATTCTAAAGAAGAGAAACAGAAGCCATGAAGCAAAGTTGGCTCAGCAGCAGTGCAGAGAATGGGTGTTAGTTTACCTGAACACTGGTTCTCCTTGTAGCAAAGACAGGTCAGGAGTGGATGTTACTCTACCTAGCTCTTTGGACCGAGTCTGTCTAAAAGGCTTATTAACTTAGTTCCACCCACTCTAACTCCTCCCAGCTTTCTGTGAAGTCATCACGACAGACTGGACTGCCTCTGAGAAAAAGAAAAGCAAAAGAGAATGTTATTGATTTCCCCCTTCCCACAGACTCATTGGAAGGACTAGTTCCATCAGGGCAGGGCTGATTTGTCTTGCCTATAAGGAGAACCGGTGTTCAGGTAAACTAACATCCATTTTCATCCATTCCCGACAGGTCAGGAGTGGGACATACCAAAGCTGGATTGTCCTTGGGAGGGTCAAGACTGGTCCTGGTCCCCAAGTTCCAAAACTATTTGTTGCAGGACCCTCCTGCCGCATCCGCTGAAGCAAAGGTGTCCAGCCGGTAATGGAAGATGAAAGGCAATGGTAACGTCCACATGGCTGCTTTGCAGATCTCTTCCACTGACGCTTGCATTGCCCAGGCCATAGTTGTTGCAGCACTGCGAGTGGAGTGTGATGTGATGCCTCTGGGTACCAGAAGGGATCAACTTGAGTAAGCCCTAGCTATACATTCCTTGATCCACCTGCTTACTGTGGATGGAATCACCTTTCCTCCCAACGAGGAAGGCTGGAAGGAACAAAAAAGAGTTTCTGTTCCACGGAATTCAGATGTCCTTTTAATATATATCTTTAAGGCCTTGTGCACATCCAATATGTGCCACGCCTTCTCCAAATCATGGACCAAATGGGAACAAAATCTGGAAGAACCAGCTCCTAAGACCTGTGCAACAAGGAAGAAAGGAAATAAAGATAAATAAATAACTTGGGAATAAAAGCTGGGTCCAACCGCAAAACTACCCAATGAAGATGAAAGAGGGAGAGGTCAGGGCGAACAGAGAAGGCGACCAACACAAAAATTCTTCTTGCCAATGTAACTGCCACCAAGAATGCCACTTTCAGGGTAAGAAGGTGCAGGCTAGCTTGTCGAAGCAGCACAAATGAAGCTTTTGTAAGGGACTGCAAGACCCTGGGCAGATCCCAAGTATTTTTTTTTTTTATTTGGTTTGTCAATTGCTTATATGATAATAGGTATAAGTAAAAACATAGTTATGAATACATGGATACATATAAGAAAAATAAAAGAAACAATAGGACAGAGACAGTAGGCACGCTGGTGCGCTTATGCACGCCCCCCCTACAGACCTCTTAGAAAAGGGGTGAGGTCAAGAGTAGACAGTCTAAGGTTAAAGTTTTTGGGGTTTTGGGAAGAAACCACAGAGTCAGGTAGAGTATTCCAGACATTGACCACTCTGTTGCTGAAGTCGTATTTCATGCAATCAAGTTTGGTGCAGTTTACCTTGAGTTTGTATCTACTGTGTGCTCTTGTATTGTTATGATTGAAGCTGAAGTATTCATTGACAGGTAGGACAGTGCAATGTATGATTTTATATGCTATACTTAGATCGGACCGAAGGCAATGTAGTTCTAGGCTGTCTAGGTCTAGAATTTCAAGTCTGGTGGCATAAGGTATTCTGCAACGAGTAGAGGAGTGGAAAACTCTTCTTGTGAAATATTTCTGGACTTTCTCAACTGTGTTAATATCAGATACATAATGTGAGTTCCAGACTGATGAGTTGTATTCGAGTATTGGTCGAGCAAATGTATTGTTTGCTTTAGTTAGTAGTGTAATATTACCAGAGAAAAAGCTACATAACATTAGGTTAACAACTTTTAATGCCTTTTTGGATATATAGTTCCAGTGGACTCTAGCACTTAGATGATTAGAGGAGAGTACTCCAAGATCTTTGACAGAATTTGGATCATCAACAAGGTCTTGACTATTCAGCCTGTATTTTCTGATTTATTTTGCCAATATGTAAGAAAGAGAATTTATCTGTTGAGATTGAAGTTGCCATTTGTTTGACCATTCTGATACATAGTCAAGGTCTTTTTGAAGGGTTGCAATATTGTCTGTAGTGTTGAATAGCTTTACATCGTCAGCGAAGAGAACACAGTTGCTCTTAATATGATCACAGAGATCATTTATGTAGAGTATGAAGAGAGTTGGTCCTAGAACACTGCCTTGGGGGACACAACTATTGACAGGTACAGAATTTGATAGGACGCTCCCAATTTTGACCATTTGTTGTCTGTTTGACAGGAATGATTCTTTCCAGTTGTGCAGGTGTCCAGAGATATCATAAGATTTTAGTTGTAGGAGTAGTTTGTCGTGTACCACTGAATCAAAGGCTTTACAGATGTCTATGTAGATTGCATCTATTGCTGTGCCCCGATTGAGTTGTATAGTCCATATATTTTTGCAGTGTAAGAGTTGCAGATTGCAGGATAAGTTTTTTTCTGAAACCAAATTGTTTATTTGAGACTAGGTTGTTTGTCTCTAAGTGGAGGATGATGGATTGGTTAACAATTGATTCCATGACTTTACAGGTGATGCAGCATGAAGAGATTGGTCTGTAATTTTCAACTAGACTGGGGTCTCCCTTTTTGAAGATGGGGATGACCGTGGCTTGTGACCATAGGTTAGGCAAGGAGCTGGTCCTGAAAGATTTTTCAAAGATTATGCTTAGAGGTTTGGCTATGGCAGTGGATAGCTTTTTTAAGAAGCAGGCACATATTCTGTCTGATCCAATAAATAGAGATGGTTTTAGATTGCATGGTGCTTTTTCAACATTGTCGTCTATATAATCGATATGTATTAGATCATTGTAGTTGTCTGTGGTTCAACTAAGAAATACTGGCCATGATCCATTGCTGTTTACAAATACTGAGCCAAAGAATGTGTTAAAGAGGTTGGCTTTAATGGTGTCATTATTGCAGTCTTTACCATTAGGTCCTTTCAGGGGTGGGATGGACCTTGAGTCTTTTAGTTTGTTGTTTGCAAAATTGTAGAAAGCGTGGGTGGAATTGGTGCATAGAAGGTTTTCCTCTTGTTTAATGTGATAAGTAGGATACCTGTGTACCATTGGAGGGCAAAGGTTGGTCGCTCTTCTGAGGAACCTACGGACTGTAGGATGTTGAGATAAAGATTCCATTTTTCCACAAGTCAACATCGAGGAAATAGCTGCCATCTGCCAGTGAAGGGTGTTGGGGGAAAGACCTCTGTCCAGGCCTACTTGTAGAAAATCCAAAATGTTTGCCACCGAGGCCTGTAAAGGTTGAATGTTAGATTTGGAGCACCAACTGGAAAAGGTTTGCCAAGTTGCATCATAGATACAGATGGTCGAGAGTCTCCTGGAGGCCTGAATGGTTCTAATCACCTTGTTGGAGAGGTGGGCATATTTTAACATGCCCCACTCAATTGCCAAACTGTCAGATGTAGCCACTGGGGCTCCGGATGAACCAGGGACCCCTGGAGAAGAGAGACATCCTCTTCAGGAATCTTCCACGTGTGGGCAACCAAGAGGCCCATAAAATCAGCAAACCAAGGATGCCTAGGCCAATAAGGAGCCACTAATATCACTTCAGCTTTTTCCAACAATTTTTTTTGTATCACAGCCGCCAGCAAAGGCAATGGAGGGAAGGCATACAACAAACCCGACGGCCAATTACAGTGCAAAGCTTTAGACCCTTCTGCCCTAGGGGAGTGATATCTAGTGAAAAACCTGGGCAATTGAGCATTAAGAGGAATGGCAAACAAATCTACTAATGGCAGTCCAAATCTCTGAATAAATTGAAGAAAGAATGAAGGATGCAGGCTCCATTCAGAGTTGTCAGTGGTGCTCAGTTGAGCCAGTCTGCCTGCACATTATCCGAGCCAGAAATATGTTCAGCTCGGATAGACAGAAGGTGGCGCACTGCCCATCTGCCCAAAGCTTCCGTTTCTGCCATAAGTAAGTTGGACCTGGTGCCCCCCCATTTGTTGATATGGGCTTTTGTGGCTATGTTGTCAGTCATGACAAGAACATGGAGCCAGAGACTTGATGCAAAAAAAAAAAAATTAAGGGCTAAACGGACTGCTCTTAGCTCTAACCAATTTATGTTATGAACCTATTCCTCAGAAGACTATAAGCCTTGGGCCATGTGAGAATCCAGGTGAGCACCCAACCTGACAAGGAGGCATTCATTGTGAGGATGAGTCTGTCCTCCACCTTGAAGGACTGGCCCTTGGAAATGGCTCTGGATAGCCACCAACGAAAGGAAAGTAAAACTTGTTTGGTCAACCTCACCTTCATTAAGAATGATTCTTACCAGACTTCTGGTGAGGCAACAAAAACCACTGAATGGCTGTGGCTGAAGTCTAGCCCATTGGAACAATACCAATGCAAGAAACCATCTTACCTAAAAGTTGAGATAGATGAGCTAAAGGGGTAGAACTCCTACTCCATATCCTCTGTGCCAGCCCTTGCAGGATGTCCTGCCTTTCCTTTGAAAGGAAAACCAGACATACTGGTCAATGATGGCCCCCAAATGAAGCAGACAAGTTGAAGGAGTGAAATGACTCTTTTTAACATTAATATAAAAACCAAGATCCTGCAGCACCGAGATAGTGACCCGCAAATCTCACTGAGTCCTCTGAAACAAAGAAGACATTGTTAAAATATCATCTAAATAACATTGCAGACACACCAGAAAGGAACGAAGATGCGCTGCTAGGGGAGCCAAAACTTTGGTGAAAACTCTAGGGACAGAAGATAACCCAAAGAAGATAACCCAATACTATCTGTATTGATAGTACCACCTCTGATAGCAAAACCTTAAGAACTTCCTATGGGAGGAACATATAGGAAAGTGTAAATAGACTTCCATCAAGTCACTGGATGAGAGGAAGTCCCCCTGCTTAACACTTTCCAGAATGTATGGAGAGAGTGCATTTTAAAATGCCTGTACATAATGAACTTATTGTTGTTTCAAATCAAGAGTTGTTCTACACCACCACCCCAAGGCCTTGGGGATAACGAAAATCCTGGAGTAGAACCCCATCCCTTTGGTCCAGAGGGACCTTTTGTATGGCTCTGAGATCTAGCAGGTGATGGATAGGTGACTCCATGAGCCCCCTTCTCCCTGAATCCCTAGAAACCAGACAGGATACGAAAAACCTCAGAGGAGTGGAATAGAACTCCAGTGAAAGACCCGTTTTTAACAGTGCTTAAAACTCTGCCATCAGACATTATCTCATCCCATTTGTCGGCAAACCAAGCTAATCGACCTCCAATGAGAAAAGAGTGGGAAATCCTAGTGTTGGCGACAGTACGGGCGACTTCCTCCTCCTTGAAAGGCCGTTTGGCAGAAAACTGCTGTCTGCCCTTGCCTGAGCAATCTGGAGGAGGCTCTGGACACAGGTAAGGGGCCTTGGCTGAATGATGGAAGCTGAATGGAGGGCGCTTGAAGTAAGGAGCAGGCCAATGTTCTGCCCTCTTGAGAAGGGATGGAAGCGCTTTTCGTTTATCTTTGCTTTCGACCAGAAACGGTTGGTTCCAGGTCTTCCCCAAAGACAGGAGTTGGACAGGAGTTGAAGCTAGTTTCCACTTCCTTCTTCCATCAGCTGTCCAACTGCACAACTAACACATGCATCTGGCAGCCACTGAGGAAGTGATTGCTTTTGTGGCAAACCTAGCCCCATGAAGGGTGACATCCACAGTGAACTCTGTTGTAGCCACAATCTTATTGATGCCCTGATGAGTTTGGACATCTGATATTGGAATCCTGCCTGCAACTGTTTCAACAACTTAAGCAACATCCTTGTGAAGAACAATGCTGCAGTAGAAGCTTTGACTGCCCAGGCAGCCTCGAGGTGAGATCTCTAGAGCGACTGCTCAATCCCCTTTTCCTCTGCCTTGAGAATATCTTCTGGATTGGGAGGGGCTGATGAGGTGGAGCCAAGCTGCCACCAGCGCATCCATCAAGGGCACATGAAGGGTCTTGGTGAGCTTGGGACTGATGTTGAAGAACCTGCAGTCTGAGGCCGGGGGGTTAGCCCTGAGGCAGGTAACTCAGCTGTTTCTGAACGACCTTCAGAAAAAGCCTGGGAGATGGGACTACCTCCTTCCTCACTCTGGTTCGTTGAAGAGGACATCCAACTCCACAGGAGGCTGCGTGGCTGCTTCTTCATCATCTGCATCCCTCAGGTTGGTCGTTTTCTTTGCCTTGAATAACAAAGGACTGAATAAGGCATGCTTAAAATAACTGATGAACACTGGAATCTCATGGGAAGGGCCTTCATCTTCTGACATATCAGATTCCTGTTTATCAGTTTCACCAACCAGGGATGGCATAGCAAAGACTGCAGGAGCGTAGGCCGCAGCCAAAACAGAAACTGGTTCCTGAATCAGGAAACCTCTTTCTGACAAGAGAGCCTCTCAAACCCGGGACCTTCTTTCTGAAACATCGGAAGCTGCCAAAGAATGTCGGGCAAATCTCTGCACACCTTCAGAGATACCTTTCCTGATGGCCTTGTTGATCAAAAGCTGCAGGTTGACCGGGACATCTGGATCTGAAGGCTCAGCTGGTCTAAGGCCAGCTGCAGTAGGAGTAAAGGAGAATTCCACCCCCGGACTACTGCACACAAGCTCCTGCCAAGGTACAGCTCTGAATCCACCTTGAGTATCACTATGATGACTCCACTCCTCAGAGGGATGAGGAGATGCCTCCCTTCTAGTTGTATCAGGGGACCACGTCTGGACAATGGCTCTGGAGGAAGATCCAGGTTCTTTCTCCAAGAGGTCCACCTCACTGATGTGCGATGCAGAACAAGATCCTCTTTCTGTAGGTTTGCATGCAGAGGCCTGATGTACCCTCCCTGACAATCTGCTTCTCTAAGGCCTGATGGAGGCTGGAAGCATCCTTCTCCTCCGCTTTAGAGGCCTTTTTGCTGGCTGCTTTCCCTTACTTTTTGAAGCAGCTGGAGCTGCTTTAGCTCTGGAAATTCTGGTGTCTCTGGGAGCTTCAGCCATCTTGAAAGCAGAAAGGCTTAATCTGGACTGGAAGTCCTGTGCAAGGAGGAGAATACACGAAGGGATTTGTATCAAACCTTCAGGGGATATCTTCTTACCCAACCCCCCACCTTCAACAACCACTCTTCTGCCCTATGAAACTTCAGTAGGATGTTTTAGCATTTCCTACTGGGACTCATACCCTCTGGGGCCTAATAGGACAATTAAATATAGGCCAGGCTGAGCTTGAAGCCCGAGGGTCCTGGTCAACTTTGGGATAGGAAACGAATCCCCTACTGGGAAGAATAATAATAAAACTGTCTACCTTTCAGTGTCTTCAGGCCAGCAACAGTGAGAGACCAATGGCCTAGTGCTGGCAAAGGCGTAGAAGTGGTTGGAGGACCAGGTTGAGCCACTTCAAAATGGCCACCTGAGAAGTCTTCAAAATACCACCCAGCCATGAGGTCTTCCCAAAATGGCCACTTCAGGCCACACGGCTCCCTGCTTCACAAGGAAACCCTGAGAAGGGATCCCTGTCTTTTCATTGCCCCCACGATGTCAGGGCACGTCTGGGATGGCCGCTTGAAGCACGGCTCCCTGCTTTGCCACGGAGGCCTCGAAACAGCCCCACGGCTTTGTAGAGAGCAGACAGAAACCTCCTCTCTCCAAAATGGCCAAAATCTCAGCTGTTATGTGGCTCCAAAAGCCAGTTGAGAAACAGAGCCGCATAATTTAAAAAGGCAGCCTTTTTTGAGGCTTTTCTTTCTCTTTGCAAGCTTTTTTGTTTTTGTTTTCTCTATTATAAGGCTGCCCTTGGAGACAAAACCTCCAAAGGCAGGAGAGGCAGAAAAACGTGTCCTTCCTAGCTGAGGACTGAAGAAAAGCTGAGAGGAGCTACCCAGAGTGCATGGAGCTAGGCTAATAAGCCTTTAAGACAGACTCAGTCCAAAGCAGATAGGCAGAGTAAAACCTACTCCTGACCTATTGCAGCCTTACAAGAGAGAACTTTCCATTGGTCCAGGAAAATGGGCATTGTAACTTCTATTATTTATAATCGCCACTAAAATTAAAGTACATTGAACAAATGCAGTTATTCTTTTACTGTTGATAGACATCTGTCTCCTGAAACCATTTCAAAAACACTTTTTTATTCCATGATTCCAAGCCTTGTGTAATTTGTAAGGAATTGTGATTTTCAATAGGATCAGCCACAATCTTTGAAATCTGTTTTTTTAAGTGATAGAATGACAATAGGAAAAACTAGCTGAGGTCTTGCTTTTAAAATATCATGCATAATTCATCTTACAATAGGAATATTTTTGCTTTTTTAAAACAAATTGTTCTAATATTATTGTATGGCTACTGCTGGCTAGGGTTTTTGGTATACTGGTATCATGTTCTTTAATGAATGGAGTTTGGAAATATGAAGAGATCACATTTTTCATTACCATTACTTGGTTTGTCACTATCTTCATTTCATGGAAGGTTTTACTGGTAATTTCAACTCAGAAAAAAATGTATCTAAGTTATGTTTTGCAGAATTTATCAGAAATGTTCACTTTTTGGCCACATATTTACTGATAAATTTGTCCTTTTAAATGTGTTAGCAAACATTGCCCAACCTCAATGATCCTGCAGCTACAATAATTTCTAGCATGAGCAACTAATTCATACAGATTCCTAGAGTGAGTCGATGGAATGACAGCCTGATTCGGTTGTTAAATCAGTTTTGCAAATTCTAAAATCTTTGACCACTTTTTAAAGCAACCTCCTGAAACAACTTCTAAAATAACTCAGTCAATAACTCAATTCAATCTCTTGATATAGAAATGAAATTGTTTAATTGCAGCCACTTGACATTAGTAATCAGTTTGTGGAGGAATAAACTTCATTGCCTTTTGCATTTATTCAGAATCAGATCTTCCTCTGGTAATCTTAGGAGAATTTAATAACACAGATAAATCTTCTATTTTTGGTAGAAGAGCATGCTCAGTGTTATCATCTTAAGATATAGCAGTTAGGAACTCCATCTGCCCCATTACCTGAGCTAAACTGTCAATTTGGTCTGGACTAGATTTGCTTTCTGCATCTAGTAATATCTTTAGGGAAGCTAAGCCTGATCAATACATTGTCAATTTTGCTTTCTAATAAACCTCCTTTTTCTCCAGTTCTTCCTAAGTTCAAGCTGCCAACTCCTCTCCTTCTACAAGCAATTTTCCAGATTTGAATTTAATGCAATCAAAATGTTTAATTAATTCATGACCTGAAGATAACCCTCAATAATCTAGGTTATTTTAAAATGGTTATCCACAATTGTAGAAATTTGAATTACTCAGATACCTGGCACCATTGTTTCTACACTTAAGTATGAAGTATGTAGAAGAACTCAGCAGATGGAGTTATTTATATAGTTCTATTGATAACTAGGTTGATTTTTTTTACAAAATATAACAAGGAAAACCTTAGTGAAAATTGTAAATGAACTGCAAGCCACCACATTTCTTAGAATTCTTCTTTGGACAAGATACCCAAAAACTAGAAAAGAGGGAAAGACATAATTAATAGTTAAGATGTGTCCATATCAACTTAAGAGCCCTCTACAAAAACTATATTCCATGTAAGCCTCAAGGTTGTTCTGTAGATACACGCCCAGTGCAACTGTGTTGCAGGGACAAATGCTGCAAGAACATATCTCAAATATTAATACTTGAACTGCAAGGTGACAAGAACTCTTGTTTATTTTGCTTTCCATCTCATCAGTTTCCCTATCCTTGCTGAAGCGAATGTACCATCACAGTTGGCAATATGTCACCATTTTTTTATTTCAAGTGACATTATTTGCTGTGAAAATAAATACTGATGAACATCAGGAGCACTGAAGGACAACCCAGCTCCAGTACTTTCCACCTGACTTATATCTACCATGCTTCAGGTCCCATCAATCAACATTGTGTCACCTGGTACAACTCAGGAATTGGGCCTTCTGTCATGGTACCTGTCCTCTGGAATATCTTAACATACTGTGTGAGATACATATGGTTCTGATCCTGGCTTTAAACAACAACAATGACAACAACAACTAGAACTTGGCTCTTTCCCCTGGCTTTGGGCTTAAATTAATTAGATGGTATCCGTTTTTCATAACTTTATTCTTTTGTCTATGCATGTCTTAAGGCTAGGTCACATCGGCCGATGGATGCAAAACATATGTAAAAAGGACACAGCGGACGAGAAAATTTTCCATCCGTTGTTATCTGCTCTCAAAAGTGCCCCAAATTTGCATAAAGAGAACGGACAAGAACGGAAAGGAACGGACGTGGGGAGGATGTAGCGAGGATGTTAACGGATTCTCAATGGAAGCCTAGAGGATGGAAGCGGATGGAAGCAGATGACACATCCCCAGGGCTTCCGTGGGAGAACAGTGAAGCGGAAGCGCAGCAGAAGGAGCGGATGCAGAGCGGATGCATCACGGACACCTAGCGGATGCCTAGTGGATACCTAGCGTTCACTGCGGATGCGGGGAGGATGCATTGCGTCAGCCCCGCAGATATAAAGGGAAGCAGCTCGCATGCAGGTCACCATTCAGACACATCTTCAGCCAACAACCATGGGGAAGAAGAGGAAGCCTGTGCCTACTCCTGCCAGCCCTGGCAAGAAGGACAGGACCACCATCCCACCCCCTGGCACTGACTCTGCTTCTGCTGCTTCTTCTGCTGCTGGTGCTGACTCTGCTGGTGCTTGTGCTTCTGCTGGTGCTGCTCCTGGTGCTGGTGCTGATGCTGGTGCTGACTCTGCTGGTCCTGCTGCTGCTGCTGATGGGGGTGTGGTGGACCAGCCCCTAGAACCTCAAAGCCATGCTGATGAGGGCCAAGAAGGCCCTGCCAGAGGGAGGAAGAGGCATTCGCGAGAAAAGGGGGAGAGGAAACAGTACTCCACTGCAGAGGAACATGAGGAGGAGGTGCTCAAATGGCTGAGGGAGAACGAGTACCGCTGGAGGAAGGGACACAGGCTCTATCGAGACACCAAGTGGAAGCAGGCAGCTTGGAGAGAGAAGGCGGAGTGCCTGGGCTACACTTCGGATGTCCTCCTGGGGTGGTGGAAGCACATGCACACCTGGTACAGGAAGCTGCACCTGAAGAAGTCTGGCCAGGCCGCGGTCAAACTCACTGACCGGGAGACCTATGTCATGGCAAAGTGCAGCTTCCTGGAGGGTGAGATCTGCCACTGAGGAGCAGCCCCTCTGTCTATCCTCACTCTCAGGCAGCCCACAGAGAGCCAGTCCTCTTCTGGCCAACAGTCAGCTCCCGTGTCCAGGCAGGTATCTTTGGAGCGCCCCATGACGGAGACCCCCCTGACAGCTGCACTCCCCGTGCCGGAGCATTTGGAGGACCCCCTGACGCAGATGGAGCAAGAAGAGGCCGCTGCCACCAGAGACCAAACCACACCCACCCCCAGCTCCACCTCCACAGAAAGCAGGCAGAGAGGCAGACCGGAGGGGCAGAGCCACACTGTTCTCTTGGAGATCAGGGACACCATCAAGAGCAGCGTAGATCTCCTCTCTCAGCTGGTATACTCCGACATACCATCCTCTAACAGAAAGCCCTTCCTCACCTACGTGAACCAGACCCTCATGGAAATGCCCGAAGCCCAGTACCAGGTGATCAAGGAGAGGATCACAGGTCTTCTGCACCATCCTCCAGGCCCAGCTGAACCTGCTCTGACCCACTCCAGGTCTGCTCCTCCACCCCAGGTGATGTCACAGCCCTTCCAAGGCTTTCAACAGCCCCTCACCTACCAAGGCTACGGCTATCAGGAGTTCCAGCAGCACAGGCAGCCTTTCCCAGTCCAGGCACAGGTACATCGCACACCACAGGTGCCACCGATGCCACCAATGCCACAGACGCCACAGATGCCACCCACGCCACAGATGCCACCGACGCCTCACCTCGCTCAGCTGCAGACCAGACAGCCCCACTACACTCCTCCTTCCTCCATCCCACAGCCAAGCCCGGCCTCAGAACATCTGTCATCGGTCTTGGGACTGACATCCCATGCCCTAGAGGAAGGGCCTCTCAACATCACGGGACTGAGCCAGCTCTCTGAGAGCTTCCTCCACACACCGTCCCGTTGTCCTCTCGGGGCCAGGCACCCCAATGGTGCCTCCTACCAGCATTCAAGCCACTGCCACCTCCACAGCACCTGGACCCTTCACCCCTGAGACCATGGGCATGCCTCAGAGTGACTGAGAAGAGTGCCAGAGACTGGGTTGTTACCTGTTGACTTTATTTTTGCTTGGGACACTTTTCTTGGTTCATTTTGCTTTTTTAATAAAGTCCTACAGTTTGTTATTAATAAAGGTTATCTTTGCTTCACACACTTGGTTCAGTTCTTTTAGTAAATAAAGTCTTGGTGGAAACTTTTAGAAATGGTTTAAGCCTTTGCATGCTTGTGGGGATAGCTGTGGGATGGGCAGGGATACCTGTGGGATGGGTAATAGCTGTGGGATAGATAAGCCTCCAGTGCAAGCATAGTGGGACTGTATGGTCCACCCTCCCAGGTGCCACACCTGTGGCCCTTTATTATCAACAACAATTTAACCATTTATCAACACATTTCAACATAAACACAATTCTTTATTAAATGCCCTGTTCATTGTAGGGCCACTCAACATATATGGCACAATCTCATCAGTGTGATGAGACAGGCTCAAGGAAGCATCCATTAAGCATCTACCATCCTGTCTTGCCACTCCACTGCTCCAGCTGGAGAGTTGCACCAGTGTTTCAGGAGGTTGCGCTGCTTCTTCCCTTCACGTGAAGCTCTGTTGGGGACTGGCACATCCACAGTGTCTATCAGGTTTAGTCCTTGCCTCCATGTCTCCATTGCCTTGTTGGAGGTCCACAAGCGGTCCTGTTCTGCAAAACTGGGTAGCGGGTGCGCATGAGATTGTGCAGGATGCAGCAAGCTTCCACGATGTTCCTCACGGTCTGTGGGCGATGCTGCATGGTGGTGAGAAGTACCTGGAACCTGTTGGCCAGGATGCCAAAGGCGTTCTCCACCACCCGCCTTGCCCTGGACAGCCTGTAGTTGAAGATCCTCTCTTCACGGGGGAGGCATCTGGAAGTGTAGGGCTTCATGAGGTAGGTTCTGAGGGAGACGACGCCATACCCCATTATGAAGTAGGGCACATCTTGTGTGTCCTTAGGCAGGGGGTCTGGATCTGGGAAGCCCATGATGAGGTTGCGTTCCAGCCCCTCCTTGAGGTCACTGGCGTTGTATACCTGGGCATCTGAAGCTAACCCGTTGCCTGAAGCATCGATGTACATGAACTTGTAGTCAGCATCGACCATGGCGAAGAGGATGATGCTGAAGAAGCCCTTGTAGTTGTGATAAGTGGACCCCGACTTGGCTGGTGCTTTGCAGGCCACGTGCTTGCCATCTATGGCTCCAACGGTGTGGGGGAAGTTCCACTTCTGATACCACTGCTCTGCAACTTTCTTCCATCCTTCTTCAGTGGAGGGGCACTGGAGGAGCTCCTCCTTGTATTCTTCGATGATGGCCTGCACCACTTCTCTGACAACAAAGCTGATGGTGCTGGGTGGCACCCTCCAGCCATACTGCATGTTCCTGTACGTGGTCCCAGAGGCCAGGTGGCGCAGAGTCAGTGCCACCCTCAGTCCAGGGTCCAGGCTGGGACAGAAGTTGGTGTTTGCCTTGGTCAACCTGGGTCTCAGCCGCCCCACAACTTCGTGAAACATGGCTGGTGGCATCCTCATGAAGTGCTGGAATACACGAGGGTCTTCGTTCCTCAGCTCCACCATCAGCTTGTCATACAGTCCGTACTCGGCTCTTCTCGCGATCCATTTTCGGACCCACACACTTCTTGGACGCCTCCTTTTCCTTGTGTAGAATAGGTGAAAGAGCCTGAAGAGGGCTTCACACTGTTGTAGAATGATGGTGGCTACCAAAAGGAGTGTGTGATGATCCATGGTGGAGATGACTGGATGCTGTGGAAGAGCAAGAGCCAGATGAAGGCTGCAGAGGTCTGCACAGCAGGGCTGCTGGACTGAAAGTGAGATCCAGGTGATTTCCTCCCCCTTTTTTTCGGAAATATCGGTTTTCCGCTAGGTGTCCTTCTGCATCCTCTAGGCATACTCCAGACATCCTAAATATCCAAGATACGTCCCCTATACGAATGTTTTTTCCGTTATAATGCTTTATATGCGAGCTGCATCCACTTACATCCTTTCTATGTCCCTGCTACTAAAGCTGCGCGGACGTTCCGCGTCCGTTTTGCTTCCTCCCTTTCCGTTTTCCGCTGGAGCAGATGCGAGTTGCGCAGATGCACAGCGGATACCGAACGGATACAGCAGACATGTAACGGATGTAGAACGTTTGTTCCCCAATGTGTCGCGGATGTAGAACGGATGCAGTGGAAAGTTCATCCGCTCAAAAAGTTTTGTGCAGCTCAAAACATTTTGAGCGGATGAAATCTCAGTAGACGGATGCTGGACGGATAGAACGTATGAATCACACACGCAGTGAGTACAGAACGGATGCATCGCGTTAACCAACGGATGGCAAGCGTTTTTATCCGTTTTACATCCTCTTTCCATCCGTTGGTGCAGTGTGACATGGGTTTTACTCTGTGATGCACCCAGAGATTGGGGCAGTTTGTAACCTAGCTAGCTCTCTAACTAATTTGCTCAATCAATCAATCAATAAAGCAAGCAAGTTTATCTGCAGGTTAATTTGTGCAAATACGCACTGGGCAGCAAGAGGAAATGGTATAAGGATTCCTGCCTGAGCAGGGGCATGAGCTAGAACAGAGGTCACCAACCTTTTGGATCTCAGGGACTACCAAGCTCATAATTTTAAATCCTGCGGACCAGAGACCCGGGAAAAATCCCAAAAAAGTCTGCAGGAAAATTCACTATCCCGTTTTCCTACTGATCGATTATTCTTTATTTGGGATCACATGATACTGTCTCCAGTTCCGTTCTCAGGGAGAGAGAGAGAGAGACTTTTGGCTTCATGCAAGGAAAGCAGCAGAAGTCTTTTTTTCTCTCTCCCAAACACCACTAGAAATGAGTCTGTGAGACTTGTCATGCCGGCGCAGCCTCTTGGAGCAGGATGCCTTGCAGGGTCCCAAAGATTCATTTCTGATGGAGTTTGGGAGAGATAAAAAAAGACTTTTGCAGATTTCCTTGCATGCAGCCAAAAGCAGAAGAAGAAAGAAACTGAAAGAAGCAGCCCAGTGGCCAGGCAAGGCATGTGGGGCAAGTTCCCCCCTCTGCCCTTTCCCCCCTCTGCCCTTTCCCCCCTCCCCTCACTACCTCATGTTGTTCACAATGCAAGTGTTCCCACGGGCCATGTGGACAGTGCAGCCTTGTGTTCCTGCACAGCCTGGATTAATTGCTTTTGGGAAGTGCTTTCGGGGTGACATTTCTTTGCGGACCACCAAATTTTTTCGCGAACCCTGGTTGGTGACCACTGGACTAGAAGACCTTCAAGGTCCCTTTCAATTCCGTTATTCTGTTCTGTTAAATGTTATATGTTGGTCAGCTTGGGATTACTCAGCACATTTATGAGCACATCCATGATGATGCCCTTGTAAAATGAAGCAAAAATATTTCTGAAAATTTGGAAATAGGTACATGGGTAGAGTGATGGACAGCCTACAGTTTGGCACTCTGAGCTTTATCAGATATTAGATGGTATTACATTGGAATGGGCTTGTTCAAAAGATTACTCAAAGGACAAAAGAAATCAATGACTTTGTTCTCCATATTTCAGATAGCTCAGTCTCACCTTCTTCCTCAAAGCTCAGTCTCACCTTCTTCCTCAAAGTTGTCACTAGTCTAACCTGTGTCAATTTCTGTAGTCTTCAGATCAGGATATCTTTTTAATCTTTTCATCTATTTCACACCAACAGTCTTTCACCATTAAAATGTTCAACAAATGTTTGTAGAGAGAGACAAAAGAGGTAAAAAGAAAACAAGGTTTCAGTGCTGTTCTTTTTCCTGTGTTTGAAGGAAGTTGCAGAAAGATTCCTTTCATGGATCATTTATATTGTTGTGAGTAAAAACTAGTAAACATGATACCATTCACTGTACATATTTTAAGTGTTTACAGCAGACATTACTTAAGAACACCATGCCCATGGATGATTTCTGGATACTAAGTCTTCCATTATTCACCGTAGATTTTATGCATCGCATACAGAATACAGTCGGAAATACATGTAAACTGGACTAGAAATATTCAATATGTATATTTTGATTTTGGTTAAGTTAGAATATTTCACAGACCTTAAATCAATTAACTTACCTATTTAAGTTTTTCATTTGTATGGATTTAAGTTTATAAGTATTTTATAGTACATTATAAATGTAATAAATAGTTTATAGGATTTAGATGTATATAGGCTATTTGCTCGAAGGATTTTTTTTTGTTTATGGATCTTAATCTCATGGGTATTTTATAGTAAATGCATTTTATGTTATATGCTTGTAGTAATTGGTTTATAGATCTTATTCTCATAGGTATTTTATGTTATTAATATTTAATATTATTCAGTGCCTTTATGTCATAAAATATTTCATAAAGTTGTGATTAATTTTATTTTGTTTTATAATTTATGCTAGTGAAAGACCAAAATAAAATTGATTGATTGATTGATTGAAGTTTGGTCTATTTTTATCTACCAGTCTTAAATATAAATTGTTTCCTATAGAGAAAACAATAGGCTGGCAAAAGGCATGATGAAGTCTGCAGTTATATGCCAAGCTAATGTTGAGCTAATTTTTTTCTAAAAAAAAATACAGAATTGCCAATTCTGGGACTTCTAATTGATAATTAATTGAACTTTCAAAGAACCTAGAGTTGCCTAATGGAAAAAATAATAAGAGCCAGTTTGGTGTAGTGGTTAAAACACCAAACTACAAACCAAGAAACTGTGTTCTAATTCAGCTTTACGCATTAAACCAGAGGGTGACCTTGGACCAGCCATTCTCTTTAGACCTGAGTAGGTGGTAATAGCAAACGATTTTGAAAAACCCTGCCCAAAAAGACCCTGCAGGGATCAGTCCAAGCAGTCATCAGGAATGTATCAATACACAAAAATTTACAAAATATATTTTCTCCTATTTCCTTATGCAAACCTTAGAGGTAAAGTGAGCTATTGTATATAAAAAGGCTTTCTGTATAATAAACAAATATCCATTGTTTGTTGTTACACATACTTTACATTAAGTTACTCCACAGTACTGAGCTATAGACTGATCCATATGGTTTCAAAAGATAGAAGTCAGAGAAGACTAATTGCAAATGTTCAGAGAAATTCAGGAAATGCAGTAAAAAGGGACAACTTCAATAATGAGATGGTGTTAAAGACAGACATTTGATGAGGTCCAAGAAACAATGCTGATGTGCCCAGAAATACTTCCTTCAACAGGTACAAACTATGAAAACAACAATGAAGGATCTTGCATGGATTGATCAGCTCTTGAGAGCAATTAAAAATGACCTGGCATTGCTTGTTGCAAATGAATGACAGATGAAGAGGTTCAATACAACTTGGAAGAACAGCACTGTAACTGAAGTCGTTCTGCACAAATTCAGTCCTGCCACCAACAGATCCTTATATTGTGATTTAAGCTAAATCTCTGAAGACTGAAAAAGAACCCTGAAGCATGCTGTAACAAATCGTAGAGAATTTGAACAGTGAAGCAAGTTCAAAATACAGAATACCATACAACTCTCCCTGCGCTTGTGACATCGCCAGGGTCATTTGCTGACGAAAAAGCAATATGCAAATCTACTTTTGAGTGCAGAAGGAGGACATAGGAAAGGAACAGTATTTTCTTTTTTAAATAGGATGTTGGAACAAGACCACAAACTTGTGTTCCTTGAACAACTAACAAGAACTCAGATGGCAAGGCAGGAAATGCGAGAGAGGTTGATGAAGACATCTATAAAACCAGTTCTAAATAAACTCACTGACAAAATATACATTTAAATACCTTTTTTGAATTAAAGGAGCTAGAAAGTTTATCAAGGCAATGTAAAACAAATGAACAAAGAATGTTAATTTAAAGTAAATGAAAACATGTTATCCTAGGGCAAATGCTCCCTTAGCATAGTACTTTCATCATACTGAGTCTGCATGCTAATGGTCAGGAATAAAGGGAATTGCAGCCAAAAACATCTGGCATATATCAGACTAAGGCAAGGTACGGTATTTTATAAAATCTCTTCCACAAAAAAGGAGTAAAATGACCCAAAATTAGAATTTACATTAAAATCGATCATTAACTTTTTTTTCTCCAGCTCGGTCACTATGTTTACATTTCACCTCTTAGGACTTCAACAGAATGTTAAAGAGAAGGAAATTCTATCACACTCATGAGTAACACTCAAATCATTTCCTGCTATCTGTATTTTCAAAACTTTTACACCATAAATTTATAGGTTTTTATATATAAGTGTTCAAACACTGTATAGGTTTTGAACAGACACAAATCCTATTACTACAACATAAACACATTACTTTCTAATATACCACATTAGTTATAATTAAAGTCTCCAAATATAAGAATTGGCTTTGCAATAGCCATTTTCAAAAGGAGAAAAAGTATGTTTTTATGCTTTGCAATTACATTTTTAAATTGTTTTAAATTAGGAGCTAACCTCTCATATATTTATGTACATTTCCCTTTGCATTGTACCCAAATAACATAAGGAAGTGGTCCCCAACCATTTTTGTACCAGGGACCAGTTTCACACAGAAACACTTTTTCAAGGACGGGCAAAATCAATTCTTCCCCAATAGTAAAGGGCTTTTTAGCTTTAGCTAATATAAAATATATATTTTAATCATGATTATTCATTCTTTGCGGCCTGGTACAAAATGATCCATGGACCAGTACCGGTCCAGGACCTGGTGGTTGGGGACCCCTGACATAAGGCATTACTTGCATCTTATGAAGCCTTATGTTATCTGGGTACAATGCAAAGGGAAATGTACATAAATAGATAAGAGGTTAGCTCCTATTTGGGGAACAAACATCCCTATGTGGAAAAGGAGTGGGGGGAAAATTAGAGAAGCAAATTGATAAATAAAAGGATATGGGGCCCTTCAGATGTTATTACACAATTTTAATTTTCAAGGACACAAATGTAAACCTAGGGGCAGAAGGCAATGATAAAGGATATGATTATATATTTGTTATTTGTAGACTAAAATCAGCCCCCCAAATGAAAAGGAATTTGGGATAGGTCTAGTCTTAAAATCTGTAACAGCTGGAAACTGGCCAAAGGGGAAAAAATAATATTGACTGTTATATAGCCAAAAATGAGAAGGGTCTCATGCCTAAAACATGTATGTAAAGGAGTACTTCTAGTATTTTACAGTAATTATTATTGTTAGCAAATGAACAGTAATAATCATTAATGTAAATAACTTGTTATATCAGACTTAATTAAACTACAGAGGAAGAGTTTCAACTATTCAGAAGGCAGAACAGAACGTGCATGCTATTACCAATACAACAATTTTTCCAGACGTTCTTGCCTTTCAAGAATTGTAGGAGAGACATGCTGTTGCAAAAGAGCTTATTTCTGCACATACTTTTTACTCTGTTTCATCTTGTGCTTTGTGGACTATCTTTTTAAACCAGGGGTCCACAACCCCCAGTCCATGGACTGGCACCAGTCCGCAGCATGCCAGAAACTGGACCATGCAAACAAGCGAAGCCCCATCATCTATGGGATGCAGGCAGTATGCATAACCACACCCCCTTCAGTCCATGGAAAAACCTCTCTCCATGTAACCAGTCCCTGGTGCCCAAAAGGATGGTGGGGGGGGAATGTCTTAAACTACATTGTAAAATCAGATATAGGCATTCTAAGTAAGGTCTTTAAAACAAAGAAGAAATTCTACATACATCAAAACTCTACATACATTAAACAGCAGAAAATGTCAAGTACAAATAGTACTGCTCTTTCTGCAACTATTCAAACATTCAGTGGCACTGAACAAGTATGGTACTTATAAACAGTCCTTGAAGTTCCAGCCATCACAGCACCTCACAGTCACATGATCATGATTTGGTCACTGGGCAAACAGCTTATCCTTATAACTCTTGCAATGTCTCACGGTCAACATTTGTGATCCTCCCTGCTAGATTTCCATAAACAAAATCAATAGGAAGGTCACAAGTCCCTCTGGTAATTTGGTCTCATCCTTCCTGGATGCCACGTGCTCACTAGCCTTCCTGGACTCATGCCCCGCTGTGCCATCCATCCTCTGAACTTCCTCAGCCCCCAGGCAGGCTGCACTAAGCCCTTTTTTGCCCCCTTGTCCCAAATCCACACATGGTCTGTTCTGGCCCTCCCAAACCCTCCAGTATCACTGTAGTACCCCCCTGCATTCCTTACTTGGGAAGTTTCTCCTTACTTGGAATTATAAAAATTATACTCAGACAGAAGTAATTAGAGAAGCAAAATGTTTTTAATGCAAAGGTTTTAATTGTATCGTACTGAATTTTTATAAAATTCACTTTGGGCTGCAAGGGGAATAACAGGTTATATATTACATGAATTATTTTACAGTGTAATGACATAAACCATACTTAGTTTTGCGTAAAGTCTCCCTTAACATGTGCATGATTTTGCCATTATAGGTAAGAACTAATTAATGGAGGAAACAAGGTGATGAATCAGAAAAGAGCATACAGCTGGTTTTGCTTTCCCCACATAGAAAACAATCTAATTAGTGTAATAGCTTTCATATGCTGTTCTAGTGGAGGTTTTTCACTGAGTATATTTGTTGAAGTGGCAATTTGTTTGATTATTGAAACCTTCAGCATCAGTAACCATACTATTCTGGAAAATCTCCAGAACAACATTTTCAAAGGGGGGGAAGGGAGCAATCATCAGAATAACAGAATAACAGTTAGAAGGGACTTTGGAGGTCTTCTAATCCAACTCCCTGCTTAAGCACGAAATCCTATAACATTTCAGACAAATAGCTGCCCGATCTCTTCTTAAAAAGTGCTCCACTGTTAGAGCACCCCAACTTCTGGAGGCCAGTTGTTCCATTGATTAATTGTTCCAACTGTCAGTAAAGTTATACTTAGTTTTAGGTTGTTTTTCTCCTTAATTAGTTTCCACCCATTGCTTCTTGTCCTGCCTTCAGGTGCTTTGGAGAATAAGTTAATCCCCTCTTCTTTGTGGCAGCCCCTTAGATAGTGGAACACTGCTATCAACCTGGCACCTTCTTCTAGCAAGGGTTTTTAAAACTTTTTCAGCTGCAGAAACTATTAGTTTTAAAACAAATGTGGTAGCCATGGCATATTTTTCACAAGCCTCACCCTTTCCTGTGCATTAAGAACTGTGGTGGTGCAGTGTTTGAAATACAGTACTGCAAACTAACTCTGCTCACTGCCAGTAGTTCAATCCTGTAGGGGCTCAAGGTTGATTCATTCTTCCATCATTCCAAGGTTGGTAAAATGAGGACCCAGATTGTTGGGGGGCACTATGATGACTCACTAAACCACTTAGTGCTGTAAAGACTATGAAACGGTATATAAGTCTAAATTCTATTGCTATTGTTCTTTAAAAAATGATTGGCTGATTCAGCTAATTTCCCTTTTGCTTTCAGTCTCTCATGAATTCCATTAAGTTCTTGCAGAACATTAGAATTCTGCAGAAGACAGCCTGAAAAACCCTCCACTAGCATAGATTTAAACCACGCTTGAACTGGAGAGTACAATTTACTCAGTCCAACCTTCTGATGGCTTGTAGGAAGCCATCTGTTTTTTTAAACTGGGGGAAGGATTAAAAATAGGAATGGAAACAAGAGATCTTTAGGATAGCTTGCCTGTCTCTGCTCTAACATCACATATATTCTATTGAATTTAGGCTCTTTCACACCAATATTTTAATGTCTGTTATATTAGTCAAGTCAGAAGAATCATTGTGTGCGAGCCTTCAAGTCAGTCTTGATTCTTGGTGGCTACATGGACAAGTCCAAGAAATTTTCTTAGCAGTGTTTTCTGTAAGGGTTGATCCTTGTCTTCTTCCTAGGGCTGAAGTAGGACAACTGACTCAAAGTCATCCTGCCAGCTATCCGGTTATTTCTAGCCCTCTACCTTTAACCATCATGCTAAACTTGCTCTGCAGCGTAATCACAGTTCCTCTATAAGCAGCCCCACAGTCTAAAATACTTTCCATGCTGTTTCAATTTATATATTTTATTAATAATCTACTATCAACTTTACTTAATTTACCACTTAATTTGCATACTAGCACAATGCTTCATTTATTTCATCTAACAACTTAGCTAAGCCGCTACCCTTTTACTCATTTTAAAACTTGCTATAAAATTCACAGCACAAATAAATCAAGCCTATAATCACATTCTTTATATGACCTAAATATTCTCTTTTCTAACAACAACAACAAAAAAAACCCTAGCAACTGATTCACTAAGAATAATTATAATTGTGGAGAAAAAATATTTTTCCAACTACAGTAAATGACAAGAATACAATCCAAACATTATATTAGAAAATTTGCTGGTAGCATGCAGGAACCACACTTCAAACTCCTAAGGAAAAATTAAACATGTTTCAAAACAGAGCAGTACTTTATTTCTAGTTATAAAATAAAAAAAAGATATTGCCAATTATGACTAAATCCCTATATGGAATTTCCAGTCTAGGTATCCCATCTTTTATAACCAAGATATTCTCTTATGTGTTGTGGTCAGAAAGAAGTCAAAATCTCTTCTAATTTGAATTTTGATGAGTTCCTCTATGTGCATATATCTGCATAACTTTCTTGGCAGCATTGCAGAACTGATTTGGCACTAACTTCTTATAGAATACAGATTGATTGATTGATTTAATTTATATTTCACCCACCTCGGTGTTAAAGTGACATTTTAAGACTTTCTAGTTTAGGAGACAAAGATCTTCTCTCGAATCTTCCCATTCCAGCTTGACACTACTTAACTTCTGAATCCTGACAGTCAAGGCCAACTGCTCAGATCTATTTAGAAAAATAGGCCGTGAACTGAACATATGGATACTGCAGTTTACAAAGGCTTAAAGGTGAATGATGCACTTATAATAAGAAAGATTACAAGTAGTCCTTACTTAAGGCTAGGTCACACTGGCCGACGGATGCAAAACGTATGTAAAAAGGACACAGCGGGCGAGCAAATTTTCCATCCATTGTTATCTGCTCATAAAAGCGCCCCAAATTTGCATAAACAGAGCGGACAACGGAAAGGAACGGACAGGGGGAGGATGTAGCGGGGATGTAAAGTGGATGTTCATAGGAAGCCTAGCGGATGGAAGCGGATGGCACATCCGCAGGGCTTCCGGGGGAGAACAGCAAAGCGGACGCATAGTGGAAGGAGCGGATGCATAGCGGATGACATGGATGCATCACGGACGCCTAGAGGATACTTAGTGGATGCGTAGCGGATGCAAAGCGTTCACTGCGCATGCGGGGAGGATGAATTGCATAAGCTCTGCGGATATAAAAGGATGCAGCTCGCAAGCAGGTCAGCATTCAGAGGAAAGACCTGCTGCCAGAGACATCTTGAGAAAACACCATGGGGAAGAAGAGGAAGCCTGTGCCTACTCCTGCCAGCCCTGGCAAGAAGGACAGAACCACCATCCCACCCCCTGGCGCTGACTCTGAAGCTGCTGCTGGTGGTGGTGGTGGTGCTCCTGGTGTTGCTGGCGCTTCTCCTGCTGCTGGTGGTGGTGCTTCTCCTGCTGCTGCTGGTGTTTCTCCTGCTGCTGCTGTTGCTTCTCCTGCTGCTGCTGCTGTGGTGGACCAGCCCCAAGGCCCTCAAAGCCCTGCTGCTGAAGGCCCTGAAGGCCCTGCCAGAGGGAGGAAGAGGCAAGGCAAGGAGAAGGGGGAGAGGAAACAGTACTCCATTTCCGAAGACCATGAGGAGGAGGTGCTGGAATGGCTGAGGAAGAACGAGTACCTGTAGAGGAAGGGCCACAGGCTCTATTGCGAGACCAAGAAAAAAACAGGCAGCTTGGAGAGACAAGGCAGAGAGCCTGGGCTACACTTCAGATGTCCTCCTGGGGTGGTGGAAGCATATGCACACCTGGTATGGCAAGCTGCACCTGAAGAAATCCAGGCAGGCCGCTGTCAAGCTCAGTGATCGGGAGACCTATGTCATGGCCAGGTGCAGCTTCCTGGGGGGTGAGATCCACCACCGAGGAGCAGCCCCTCTGTCAACCCTCTCCCTCAGACAGCCCACAGAGAGCCACTCTTCTTCCAGCCAGGAGACAGCTACAGTGTCCAGGCAGGTGTCTTTGGAGGGCCCCACAACAGAGACCCCCCCGACAGCTGCACTCCCCGTGCCGGAGTACGTGGAGGATCCCCTGTCTCAGATGGAGCAAGAAGAAGCAGCCACCAGAGACCAACCCACACCCACACCCAGCTCCACCTCCACAGAAAGCAGGCAGAGAGGCAGACCGGAGGGACAGAGCCACACTGTCCTCTTGGAGATCAGGGACACAATAAAAGCCAGAACAGATCTCCTCTCCCAGCTGGTCCACTTCAACATGCCATCCTCCAACCACAAGCCCTTCATCACGTACATGAGCCAGACCCTCATGGACATGCCCGAGACCCAGTACCAGGCGATGAAGGAGAGGATCACAGCTCTTCTGCACCATCCTCCAGGCCCAGCGGAACCTGCTCCTACCCACTCCAGGTCTTCTCCTCCACCCCAGGCGATGTCACAGCCCTTCTACGGATTTCAGCAGCCCCTCACCTACCAAGCCTACCCCTACCAGGACTTCCCACAGCAGAGGCAGCCCTTCCCAGTCCACACCCAGGTTCCTCAGATGCCTCACCTGACCCAGCTGCAGACCAGACAGCCCCACTACACTCCTCCTTCCTCCACCCCACAGCCAAGCCCTTCCTCAGAACATCTGTCATCAGTCTTGGGCCTCACATCCCAGGTTCTTGTGGAAGTGCCTCTCAACCTCACGGGACTGAGTCAGCTCTCTGAGAGCTTCCTGCACACACCATCCCCTGTTGTACTCTCAGGGCCAGGAACCGCAATGGCGCCTCAGACCAGCACTCCAGCAACATCTACCTCCACAGTCCCTGGCCCCTTTACATCTGAGACCATGGGCATGCCTCAGAGTGACTGAGAAGAGTGCCAGAGACTGAGTTGTTACCTGTTCACCTTATTTACCTTATCTTTGCTTAAAGACACTTTACTTGGGTCATTTTGCTTTTTAATAAAGTCATACAGTTTGTTATTAATAAAAGTTATCTTTGCTCCACGCACTTGTTTCATTTTTTTTACTTAATAAAGTGTTGGGGAAAACTTTGAAAAAAAGGGTTAAGCCTTTGCATGCTTGTGGGATGGGTAAGGATAGCTGTGGGATGGATAGCTGTGGGATAGGTAAGGATACCTGTGGGATAAGGATAGTTGTGGGATGGGTAAGGATAGCTGTGGGATAAGGATAGTTGTGGGATGGGTAAGGATAGCTGTGGGATAAGGATAGTTGTGGGATGGGTAAAGATAGCTGTGGGATAGATAAACCTCCAGTGCAAGCATACTGGGACTGTATGGTCCACCCTCCCAGCTGCCACACATATGGCCCCTTATTATCAATAACAATTTAATCATTGATCAACACATTTCAACATAAACAAATCTCTTTATTAATGCCCTATTCATTGTAAGGCCACTCAACATACATGGCACAATCTCATCAGTGTAATGAGACAGGCTGAAGAAAGCATCCATGAAGCATCTACCATCCTGTCTTGCCACTCCACTGCTCCAGCTGGGGAGTTGCACCAGTGTCTCAGGAGGTTGCGCTGCTTCTTCCCTCCAAAGCTCTGTTGGGGCCTGGCACATCCACAGTGTCTATCAGGTTTAGTCCTTGCCTCCATTCACCAGGCTCCATGTCTCCATTGCCTTGTTGATGGTCCACAAGCCTGTTCTGCAACACTGGGTAGCGGGTGCGCATGAGATTGTGCAGGATGCAACAATCTTTCACGATGCTCCCCACGGTCTGTGGGCGATGCTGCATGGTGGTGAGAAGTACCTGGAGCCTGTTGGCCAGGATGCCAAAGGTGTTCTCCACCACCCGTCTTGCCCTGGACAGCCTGTAGTTGAAGATCCTCTCTTCACGGGGGAGGTATCTGGAAGTGTAGGACTTCATGAGGTAGGTTCTGAGGGAGAAGGCATCATCCCCCACGATGAAGTAGGGCACATCTTGCGTGTCGTTGGGCAGGGGGCCTGGATCTGGGAAATCCATGATGAGGTTGCGTTCCAGCCCACCCTTGAGGTCACTGGCGTTGTATATCTGGCCATCTGAAGATGAGCCGTTGCCTGAAGCATCGATGTACATGAACTTGTAGTCAGCATCAACCATGGCAAAGAGAATGATGCTGAAGAAGTCCTTGTAGTTGAAATAAGTGGATCCCGACTTGGCTGGAGCTTTCTATGTCCGTGCTACTAATGCTGTGTGGACGTTCCGCGTACCTTTCGCTTCCTCCCTCTTTCCGTTTTCCGCTGTAGCGGATATAAGTTGCGCGGATGGCCAGAGGATGCCGAGAGGATACATCGGACGTGTAACGGATGACAACAGACTTAGAATGTTTGTTGCCTGTATGTGTTGCGGATGTAGATAGTACACGGCAGAAAGTTCATCCGCTCAAAAAGTTTTGTGCAGCTCAAAACTTTTTGAGCAGATGAAATAGCAGTAGACAGATGTTTTATGGATAGAGCGTATGTAACACGTATGCAGTGAGTGCACAATGGATGCATCACGTTTTCCAATGGATGGCAAGCTTTTTTGTCCGTTTTACATCCTCTTTGCATCCATTGGTTCAGTGTGACATGAGCTTTAGTAACTGCCTTGGGCAGCGACCATTTGAAATTACAATAGTGAAAAAATAACTCTGTGACCAAGACACATGTTTACCACATTCACAGGATGTTTTTCATTACATATTCATCATTACAGTCAATTAACATGTGCTGTCCTATGCATGACCCATTTGTTTTCTTCTGTCAACCCTCCCAGAACAGAGAGATGGAAGAAGAAGGAATTATAAGAAAGTGGGCCCAAATGAGAAGTACAACCCGCTGCCCCCATGTGCTACCACTGCTGGTTTTCCAAGCACACCTGTAAATATCTTCCTCTCCAAAAAATGTAAATGCAAATATCAATTCCCTTCTTACTAATTATCCCAACTTCTGGCTAAATATAGAAAAAAGAAATCTGAAGTAAACTGTAAGATCATAAGCACAGCTGAAGTCAAGTGG
The DNA here is from genome assembly GCA_015471245.1 of Laticauda colubrina. Lineage (NCBI taxonomy): Eukaryota > Metazoa > Chordata > Lepidosauria > Squamata > Elapidae > Laticauda > Laticauda colubrina. The sequence continues at coordinate 777,141 of BLBF01000007.1, forward strand.
TTTTCCACCTAGCAACCACATCATTTAGTGACTGAATTTCCAGTCCCTATTATGTTCGCTAAAATGAGGACTATCTGTACTTTATGAAACATGTTCCTGTACAATGCTCAAAGTGGACAATTACTGCATGTGCAGTGTCTTCCCACTCATCTAAATGACTTTAATATTACAAAACTAATTGAAAGATTTGTCTTCTCCTTCTGCAAGAACTACTTTCAATATATTATTATCTACCTACCTATCTATTAGGAGGGGGTCTTCCCCTTTTCTCCCTAATTAAACTTTTAAAATTTAATCTGAGAATAATGAACAAACCACTAGTATTTTAACCTGTAGGCTTTAAGAAAAGACAAAACTTCCTTCATTTTCATTCCAGATTACGTCATTGACATGCAAATATTTCTGTTGAACGCAGTATGTTACTAATCGAACCTAACACTGTTCTGAGAACACTGCTGAGCTTCGGATATATTTTATAATGCAAACATGATTAGCCACACAGAAATGAGACTCTATGCAAGCTACTGTGGGCTAGCTTTAAGAGTTTATCACACAGACCTCCGAAGTCAAATCTATTCCATCTACACTTTTAAGCATACTATTCACTTCAGGTTATTCAGCCTGAATAAGTGCTGCTGCTGCTGTTCTTCCTGTAGGAATATGAAATCTTACAATAGATGAAAGATACAATTCCCTAGTAGAATACATTCTCTACATATGGAAGACTCTCATATTAAGTTCTAGCATTTCCAATTTTAAAATGATCAAGATGATGAGAAAGACTTGAAAATTTACAGTCAATCAATGTATGTGGTGAACAACAAACAGCACGAGGCAGTCACTTGTGTTCTTATATATATCCAGCAGTTTGAATAAAGAACTAACAGTTGCAACTTGGCAAAGATATCCTACACAAAAAAGTTTGTTTCAGGTGGGAGTTAAAGTGGGAGAGAGAGAGAGAGAGAGAGAGAGAGAGAGAGAGAGAGAGAGAGAGAGAGAGAGAGAGAGAGACTGACTCACAATTTAAGCAGAATATTAGTTGGAGTTGACAGAAAATTACTGAAGATACAAAACAATGTTATTGAAAAGTCCACACAGTTTTCAGCTTTTTTAAAAAAAAATTATAACATACTTCGTAATCCAGATATTTTCTGGTGATCTCCCATTTAAGTATAACCTTTATTAAATAACTGCTATTAGAAACCACTTCATCAACATGTTTGAAATGGTTGTTTTGCAATTTAAATCACACAACAAGAAATCTATAAAGAAAGTAAATGAATACATGAACTGTGAAATGTAAACAATTTGTGCAAAATAGTGGACAACAGTATTCTATTTTCTTTAGAAAATTGCCTGTAATACTGTAGTGTACATTATAGATTTTTGATGTTCATGCATAGCGACTGACCGTATGAAAGTTATATATCAGAAAAGGAAATCAATACATCCCTGAAGGTACATGTAGTCCTCACTCAATGACTGCCTTGTTTAGTGACCATTCAAAGTTACATGGCACTGAAAAAGTAACTTTATGAACGATCCTTCTGCTTACAAGCATTACAGCATCCCAATGTAAGAAGATATGGGCATTTATGCCCACTGTTGTGTCCTACAGTTATGTGATTCTCATTTGTGTGCTTCAAAGCTAGATTCTGACAGTCATGGTCATGTGATGTCTCACTTAACAGCTATGATTCACTTAACAATGCTGGAAGTAAAATTGTAAATACATCATGATCATGTGATCTTGCTAACTGACTATGTCACTTAGCAATGGAGAAGCTGGTCCCAATTGTGGTTGCTAAAGGAGAGCTATCTGTATTGGCACATACAGCATTTTTGTATTGTTGTCAAGCAACCTGCATGAGTGCATCCACAAACTTCTCAAGAGATAAATTATGTGAGTTCATACTGCTACCTTATGGCTTCATACTGATAATGATTTCATACTGTTGTTATCTTATGTATGAGGTCTTATATTACGAATATTATTTTGGAAAGCATTGTTTTTCTATCCCAGGAAAAGCTCACTTCTTGGAAAGGAACAATATCCTTTCTGTTATTATATGCTCAATAAACTGAACTACAGTGCAATTCTTCATATGGTGTACTTTGCAGCTTCTAAAAACTTCTTTTTGCAATAGGCATACATTCAGCCACAAAAATGCCATAAGCAAAATATTCTAAAACACATTAACATTCCCAGCTGCGGGAATCTTCAAATCCATATGTGTAGTACTATATTGTAATAAAACTACCCAATGTTTTCATTTCCAATTAGCATAAAATATAATTTAAAAATCTAATTCAATATTGACATTGCTTAATGTTTCTATAAGGTGATTCTTCGACCTACCAACAAAAATATAAATCATTCTTCTGATATGAATCCTGCCAGTTTATTAAAATCAGAAACGTTATCTTGAAATAATTTCAGCCATCATTGGTTCAGCCTTTCTAAGTTTTAAAATCTATTTTTTACTAGTTTTCTCCAATGAAGCCTCTTTAAAAGCCACTTTTTTTCTAGCTAGTTTACTTTTAAATAATCAGTCAACTTTATAAATTTGTTAGACTCCTTATCATCCTCTGGCATATGGGAAGCCAAGAAATTTATAACAATTCAACTTGGAATGGGCCTTCGAAAGAACATAATGTATTTTATTCTGACAAGATTAAGCTTAAAATCATAACTAGCCTGAAACAAATGCAAAACACACCAGTCAGTCATAGTTTTTCTAAGGGAGAATTTGAAAATATTAAGTCTTGTCTATATTGAACCATATTCTGTACATTATTACAACAGCCTAGATGGAATTATAGTGCCAGATCTCAACATGTAAAGGCCCTGTCACACTGGCCGATGGATGCAAAACATTTGTAAAAAGGACACAGCGGACGAGCAAAATGTTCCATCCATTGTTATATGCTCTCAAAAGTGCCCCGAATTTGCATAACCAGAGTGGACAACATGGAAAGGAACGGACGGGGGGAGGACGTAGCCAGGATGGAAAGTGGATGCTCCACGGAAGCCTAGCGGATGGAAGCGGATGGCACATCCACAAGGCTTCTGGGGGAGCACAGCAAAGCGGACGCGGAACGGAAAGAGCGGATGCTGAGCGGATGCAGAGCGGAAGCCTAGCGGATGCCTAGCGTTCACTGCGCATGCGGGGAGGATGCATTGCGTCAGCCCTGTAGGATATAAAGGGAAGGAGCTCGCAAGCAGGTCACCATTCAGAGGAAAGACCTGCTTCCAGACACAGCTTGCCAGCCAGCCAGCCAGCAACCCAACAACCATGGGGAAGAAACGGAAGCCTCTGCCATCTGCTGCCAGCCCTGGCAAGAGGGACCACAGGGCCACCCTCCCACCCCCTGGCCCTGATTCTGCTTCTGCTGGGGCTTCTGCTGCCCGGGCTCGCTCTTCTGGTGCTGGGGCTTCTGCTGATGCTCCTTCTGGAGGTGGTGCTTCTGCTGGTGGTGCTTCTGCTGATGCTGCTTCTGCTGGTGGTGCTTCTGCTGGTGCTTACTCTGCTGGCACTGCTCCTGATGCTGGTGCTTCTGCTGGTGCTTACTCTGCTGACAATGCTCCTGGTGCTGGTGCTTCTGCTGGTGCTTACTCTGCTGGCACTGCTCCTGGTGCTGGTGCTTCTGCTGGTGCTGCTCCTGGTCCTGGTGGTCCTGCTGGTGCTCCTGGTCCTGCTTTTGCTGCTACTGTTGTTGCTGCTGCTGCTGCTGATGGTGTGTGGAGGAGCAGCCCCTACAACCTCAAAGCCCTTCTGATGAGGGCCCATATGGCCCTGCCAAATGGAGGAAGAGGCAGATGCGTGAATGGGAGAGGAGGCAATGCACAATCGAAGAGGAACATGAGGATGAGGTGCTGGAGTGGCTGAGGGAGAATGAATATCTTTGGCGGAAGGGACACAGGCTCTATCGAGACACCAAGAGGAAGCAGGCTGCTTGGAGAGAGAAGGCGGAGAACCTGGGCTACACTTCGGAGGTGCTCCTCGGCTAGTGGAAGCACATGCACACCTGGTACGGGAAGCTGCACCTCAAGAAATCTGGCCAGGCCGCGGTCAAGCTGACGGACCGGGAGACCTACGTGATGGCCAAGTGCAGCTTCTTGGGAGGGTGAGATTCGCCACCGAGGAGCAGCCGCTCTCACAACCCTCTCTCTCAGGCAGCCTGCTGAGAGCCAGTCCTCTTCTGGCAAAGAGTCAGCTCCTGTGTCCAGGCAGGTATCTGTGGAGTGTGCCACGACGGAGACCCCCTGGACAGCTGTACTACCCCTGGCGGAGCACGTGAAGGATCCCCTGATGCAGTGGGAGAAAGGAGACAGCACTTCCACCACAGCCCAACCCGCATCCACCCCCAGCTCCACCTCCACAGAAATGCAGAGGCAGACCGGAGGGGCAGAGCCACACTGTCCTGCTGGAGATCAGGGACACCATCAGAAGCAGCGTAAATCTCCTCTCTCAGCTGGTACACACCAACACCCCATCCTCCAACTGCAAGCCCTTCCTCACCTACGTCAACCAGACCCTCATGAACATGTCGGAACCCCAGTACCAGGTGGTGAAGGACAGGATCACCGATCTTCTTCACAACCCTCCAGACCAAGCTGAACCTGCTCCCACCCAGTCCAGGCCTGCTCCTCCACCCCAGGTGATGTCACTGCCCTTCCAAGGCTTTCCACAGGCCCTCCCCTACCAAGGCTACGGCTACCAGGAGGTCCAGCAGCACAGGCAGCCCTTCCCAGTCCAGGCACAGGTACATCGAACGCCACTGGTGCCACTGATGCCACCCATGCCACCCATGCCACAGATGCCACCCACGCCACAGATGCCACCCACGCCAGTCCTCACCCAGTTGCAGACCAGACAGCCCCACTACACTGCTCCTTCCTTCACCCCACAGCCAAGCCCGGCCTCAGTACATCTGTCATCGGTATTGGGGCTGACACCCCATGTCATGGAGGAAGGGGCTCTCAATATCACAGGGCTGAGCCAGCTGTCTGAGAGCTTCCTCAACACACCGTCCCCTGTTGTCCTCTCGGGGCCAGGCACCCCAGTGGCACCTCAGACCAGCAATCCAGCAACAGCCACCTCCACAGCACCTGGACCCTTCACCCCTGAGACTGGGCACGCCTCAGAGTGACCAAGAAGAGTGCCAGAAACTGGGTGGCTACCTGTTGACTTTCTTTTTGCTTTGGACACTTGACTTGGGTCATTTTTCTTTTTCAGTTTGTTATTAATAAAGATTATCTTTGCTTCACATACTTGCTTCATTTATTTTTGTCAATAAAGTCTTGGTGGAAACTTTTAGAAATGATTTAAGCCTTTGCATGCTTGTGGGATGGGTAAGGATAGCAGTGGGATGGGCAGGGATACCTGTGGGATGGACAGGGATACCTTTGGGATGGGTAATAGCTGTGGGATAGATAAGTCTCCAGTGCAAGCATAGTGGGACTGTATGGTCCACCCTCCCAGCTGCCACACCTATGGCCCTTTATTATCAATAACAATTTGATCATTCATCAACACATGTCAACATAAACACAACTCTTTATTAAATGCCCTGTTCATTGTAGGCCCACCCAACATACATGGCCCAATCTCATCAGTGTGATGTGACAGGCTGAAGGAAGCATCCATTAAGCATCTATCATCCTGTCTTACCACTCCACTGCTCCAGCTGGGGAGTTGCACCAGTGTCTCAGGAGGTTGCGCTGCTTCTTCCCTCCAAAGCTCTGTTGGGGCCTTGCACATCCTTAGTGTCTTGTCAGGTTTCGACCTTGCCTCCATTCCCCAGGCTCCATGTCCCCAATGCCTTGTTGGAGGTCCACAAGCTGTTCTGCAACACTGGGTAGCGGGTGCGCATGAGACTGTGCAGGATGCAGCAAGCTTCCACGATCCTCCTCACAGTCTCTGGGCGATGCTGCATGGTGGTGAGAAGTACCTGGAACCTGTTGGCCAGGATGCCAAAGACGTTCTCCACCACCCGCCTTGCCCTGGACAGCCTGTAGTTGAAGATCCTCTCTTCACGGGTGAGGAGTCTGGAGGTGTATAGCTTCATGACGTAGGTTCTGAGGGAGAAGGCGTCATCCCCCACGATGAAGTAGGGCACATCTTGTGTGTCCTTGGGCAGGGGGTCTGGATCTGGGAAGCCCATGATGAGGTTGCGTTCCAGCCCCTCCTTGAGGTCACTGGTGTTATATACCTGGGCATCTGAAGATGAGCCGTTGCCTGAAGCATCGATGTACATGAACTTGTAGTCAGCTTCGACCATGGTGAAGAGGATGATGCTGAAGAAGCCCTTGTAGTTGTGATAAGTGGACCCCGACTTGGCTGGAGCTTTGCAGGCCACGTGCTTGCCATCTATGGCTCCAACGGCGTGTGGGAAGTTCCACTTCTGATACCACTGCTCTGCAACTTTCTTCCATCCTTCTTCAGTGGAGGGGCACTGGAGGAGCTCCTCCAGGTATTCTTCGATGATGGCCTGCACCACTTCTCTGACCACAATGTTGATGGTGTTGTGTGGCACCCTCCAGCCATACTGCATGCTCCTGTAGGTGGTCCCTGAGGCCAGTTGGCGCAAAGTCAGTGCCACCTTGAGCCCAGGGTCCAGGCTGGGCCGGAAGTTGGTGTTTTCCTTGGTCAACCTGGGTCTCAGCCGCTCCACAACTTCGTCAAACATGGCTGGAGGCATCCTCATGAAGTTCTGGAATGCACGAGGGTCTTCATTCCTCAGCTCCATCATCAGCTTGTTGTACTGTCCGGACTCTGCTCTTCTCCCGATCCATCTTCGGACCCAGACACTTCTTGGCCGCCTCCTTTTCTTCCCGTAGAACAGTTGAAAGAGCCTGTAGATGGCTTCGCACTGTTGCAGAACAATGGTGGCTACCAAAAGGACTGTGTTACGATCCATGGTGGACATCAATGGATGCTGTGGAAGAGCAAGAGCCAGATGAAGGCTGCAGAGGTCTGCACAGCAGGGTTGCTGGACTGAAAGTGAGATCCAGGTGAGTTCCTCCCCCTTTTTATAGGCAATATAGGTTTTCCACTAGGTGTCCTTTTGCATCCTCTAGGCATCCTGCAGACATCCTAAATATCCGAGATAGGTCCCCTCTGCGAACGTTTTTTCCGTTTTAAATGCTTTGTATGCGAGCTGCATCCGCTTTCATCCTTTCACCGTCCGTGCTACTAACGCTGCGCATCCTTTCCGCGTCCGTTTCACTTCCTCCCTGTGTCCGTTTTCTGCTGGAGCGGATTTGAGTTGCGCGAATGTGCAGCAGATACCTAGCGGATATAGCGGACACGTAACGGATGATGACAGATGTAGAACGGATGTTCCCCGTATGCCTTGCGGATGCAGAACGGACACGTTGGATACATTTTCTGCTCAAAAAGTTTTGAGCAGCTCAAAACTTTTTGAGTGGATGGAACCTCAGTCGACGGATGCTGGACGGATAGAGAGGATGAAAAACGGAGGCAGTGAATACAGAACGGATGAATCGCGTTAACCAATGGGTGGCAAGTATTTCTCTCCATTTTACATCCTCTTTCCATCCGTTGGTGCAGTGTGACATGAGCTTAAACTACTTCTTCACTTACTATAAAAGGCTAGGAGTTTATTCTGTTATGGTTGAGCCCCTGAAACTCTTGCAATGTGTCTTTTTTGAGCAGCTTCCATTTCCCACCCCTCACTGTAAAAATATTTTATTTCAAAATACAAAGAAGTAGTGCCTTAACCACTATGCCAAACTGGCCTTCTTCTTCTATATTAGAAAGCCATTATTACCATTTTTCCTAAGCTTCCAATCCACCTTCAAACATGGAAGGTTTGTGGAAGATTTGGGGCTGATGACTCCGCGATAACCGAGCTAACTGCCCAAGGTTGTGGAGGGGTAAAATTTGTGAAGGAAAAAGCTAGCAAATATTTAAATATGACTAATGCTATTCTTGATTGATCCTAAAAGGCAGAATCTATCCACCACTTTGGTATCTTCATGGTCAATTATTAAACTTGCTTGCAGTATTAATTGCCATTAGTTTGGTCTTTTTTGTATTTCATTTTAATTTTAGTTTTTTCACTATGCTCCCTGACTTTTATTAATAGACCTTGCAGATATTTTGGATTTTTTATTTTTATTTTTGCTACTACAAAGATGAGAATTAGTACAAATACTCTAAGGAAATGAAAGTTGGACTCTGAAGAAGCAGAGTTGAAAGTGTATGTAGTACAGGTAGTCCTCAACTTACAACAGTTCACTTAGTGACTGTTCAAAGTTAAAATGGCACTGAAAAAAAGTGATTTATGACCTTTTTTCACACTGATGACTGTTGCGGCCTCCCCATGCTCAGCTGATCAAAATTCAGATGTTTGGCAACTGACTCATATCTATGACGGTTGCAGTATTACAGGATCATGTGATTGCTTTTTGCGACCTGATAAGCAAAGTCAATGGGGAAGTCATATTCACTTAACCACTATGTTACTAACTTAACAGCTGCAGTGATTTGTTCAATAACTGTGGCAAGAAAGGTTGTAAAATTCACTTTATGAGGCAATGAGGCAAAACTCACTTAACAAATGTCTCCCTTAGCAACAGAAATTTTGGGCTCAATTGTGGTTGTAAGTCAAGGACTACCTATATCATAAGTACAGCACAGAATATTGATGGGAGTTTTTTTTTCCCCCGTTTTAAAATCATGTTAATCTTTCAATCCAGCTCATTCTAATATATACTCAGATATAATTCAGATTTAATATATACTCAGATATAGCTTGAACAAATAAGGAAAGAGTAGACAGCCTTATCACACTCCTTTGCCAGTTTGACCAACCTATTTTTACTATTTTGTGGCTCCTGACTTGTATGTAGATTTTGCATGAGAACAAAGATGTCCCAGGATTCCTGTTTTTCTCAACATATTCCAAGCTTGAACTGACTGATACAATGAATTCTATAATCTTCATTCTATAATCCATGAAGCACATAATTATTTCTTTTTTATATTCTTTGGCTTTCTCATTTATCTAGCATTAGCTCGATACTCATGCTTCGCGACAAAACTATGTGGTCAGGCTTAGTTTTTGGGGAGGAAAATAAGGGGGGGGGGATTCTGCTTCTGCCTACCAGCATCAGTCGGTAGTTATTTGGCTAACATCCTGTCAGTGTGAGAGAATTGAGGGCTGTTTGGAAACTGAAAGAGTATTTGTTGTGTGAGCAAGAAAGAGACAGCAAGGAACCTGGGTGTGGCTTAGCTCAACTGTTCTGTAGTAAAGCTGCTTGGTGCTGTGAAACTAAAACTGAAACTCTTTTCCTTCGCTTGTGTTTTGCATTTGGAATAAATTTCTTTTCAGGTGGGGAGAGGAAGTAGAACTCCTTTGCAACAGTGTGTGTTAATAATAATATATGAAATACTAATGCTCTGATGGTCATTTCAAAAAATTATTTTATTAGTGAACACCTAGAAGCCAAGAGGAACACATGTGCCAAATTTCAAGTTTGTAGGCTTTACGTATAAATTAATGTTTCATGTTCCTTAGCCTTTTCCAAAATTAGCTTGAACATCTGGTATCCTATTTTCTATGTCGAGCTCTAATCTGCATTGGATGACCTTAACAATTTTTTTTCTGCTAACATGCGAAATTAAGGGTATTGTACAATAGTTTGCACACTGTTAAAATCTCCTTTTTTGCTGCTGAAATGTAATTTAATCTCTTCCAATTAGTTAGCCATCGCATTGTTACTATCTGTCCATTGATGTCTTTTAGCACAATAATTAAAGGTTGGAACCTCCATCTGAGTACAGAGATCTTTTAGAAGACTACTGTTTTTCCATGCCTCTTTCTGTACTACCTTTACAGATATTGTAACACTGCTTCTGGTTTCTTCCAAAAGCTCTCTGAAACTCTTTGTTAAATTCCTTCCTTGGGATTTTTGTCTTCCTTGGCTTTGGCTTCTTTTCTCTTCTAGACAATTTCCATGTTTGTTCAGACATTTGGTTTGCTTTCATGTGATTCTTCATTTTTTGGCAATCCCTTGTCACATTCCTTAAATTTATTCTACAGTTCCTCTGGTTCTCCTTGAAAATGCTGTGTATATACTCAAGGACATATTTTGGAAACTGTTTGCCTTTTTATTCTTCTTTAGTTTAAGTTGAAACATGACTATGAGCAGTTCATGATCTTTTCTATAATCAGCATGTAATCATGTCTTTCATGCTGTATATGCTGAACTCCTCTATCTCCACCTCCTTTTGGCAAAAATATAGTCAATGTGATTTCTATGTACTCCATCTGGTGATGTCCATGTATATAGATACTATTTTGTTTGTTTGAAGGCAGAATTATCGATGAAGAAATTATTGACAGTATCTATGAAGACAAAATTGGAGTGACAAAATTGACAGGTAGGCCTCTTGATCAGTGGTGGGATTCAAAAATTTTTACCACGTTTCTGTGGGCATGGCCATGTGATTGGGTGGGCGTGGCTTTTTTTGTAGCACCCACTCCATTTTTTGGGCCTTCCTGGTTTCAGGGGAGCCTCCGGGGGGGCGGTTTTGCTTCCAGAAGGTTCCCCTGATGTTTCAGGAAAGAAAGAAACAGAGCATTGGAGGGGCACGCAGCACCCCTTCATGCTCCATTTTGGGGCCTTCCTGGCCTCAGGGGAGCCTCTAGGGGGGCGTTTTTGCTCCCAAAAGGCTCCCCTGGGGCTCAGAAAGAAAAAAAATGGAGGGGGCTGTGCTCCTCTATTTTTTGCCTTCCTGGGCCTCAGAAAAGCTTCCTGGGCAAAGCAGTAAGAAGCAAGGGGAATTGTGGCACTGCTGTTTGTAGCATCAGCTGATTGTTGGGAGGTAAAAAAAAAAAAGAAATACTTTAAGGAGTGACTGGATGGGAGAGCATCAGGTGGGCGGGTTGAGCAGGCATCGGGGCAAGCAAGCGAGGGGCGACTGGGTTGGGGGCATGGCCAGCCAGAAGTTACTACCAGTTGAACAATCCACACCAAATCCTAGTTGTTCGTCTGAACCAGTGCAAACCGGCTGAATACTACCACTGCTCTTGATTCATTTTGTTTTTCTATAGATAGTCCTCTATAATCCATATACCTTTTCCTCCTTAATTTTCCAAACTTTGGCATTCTAGTCTCCAATCCGAAGCAGTATGTCGTGCTTGCATATTGATGATTTCAAAATGTACTTGAAAAACTCATCAACCTCCAATTATGATTGGACGAAAAACCTGGGACGACTGTCACGATGGGTTGTGCACAAAGTCTGATATTATTTGATACTGACTGCATTGTAGCATCATACAGCTAGTCCTCAATTTAAGACCACAATTGAGCCCAACATTTCCATTGATGAGCAAGACAATTAAGTGAGTTTTGCCAAAGTTGTTAAGTGAATTATTGCAGTTAAGTTAGTAATATGGTTGTTAAGGGAATCTGGCTTCCCCTTTGATTTTGCTTGTCAAAGGATCGCAAAAGGAGATCACATGATCCCAGGACACTGCAACAGTCATAAATACGTGCTAGTTGCCAAACGTTTTAATTTTGATCACGCGACCATGGGTATGCTGTAACAGCTGTAAGTGTAAAAACAGGTCATAACTTTTTTGCAATGCCATTATAACTCTGGATGGTCACTAAACAAATGACTAAAGTCAAGGACTATCTGTAAAAGCAATACCATTTCCTCTTTGTTATTCATGTCCTCAATAATAAAGTGTGATCTCAGCAACTTACTGATGCATAAAATGACAATCTGTAGTAATTTTATTTTATCTTTCATCTTTCTTGCTTCTTATGTTCCATATTCCCATTGTAATTCTAACTCTCTCCAGTTCTTTTTCTGAATGACCATTATCAGTAACTAGACATCCCAAATGCTTTGTTCTAGTCATGTATAAAAACCACTAATATTCAAAATAAGATCCTCAGTATTTACTTAGAAGTATGCTGAATGTCATCCAACTTGAGACATCCATCATCTGCACAACATTGTCAGTCTTTTTATATTTTCTATCCATGTGTTTTTCTTGGTAAAAATACAAAACTGGTTTACCATTGTATTACCCCACACAGTATGAATTGATGCCTTTGCTACTATCACTAAAGCGATCATTGGCCTTTAGCATTTTTTTATGTTGCTACTGATAAATATAAGTGCCTACTTACCTCAGCTAAACATTGGGATGATACAGGTAGTCCTTGACTTACAACAGTTCATTTAGTGACCATTCAAAGTTACAACGTCACTGAAAAATGGGACTTATGATGATTTTCATGGTTATAACCTTTGCAGCATGATCATGTGATCAAAATTCAAATGCTTGACAACTGGTTCATATTTATGACCTTTGCTGTGTGTCCCAGGATCATGGGATCCCTTTTTATGACCTTCTGAGCAAAGCAAAGTCAACGAGGAAGCCAGATTCACTTAACAATTAGGTTACTAACTTAGCAACTGCACTGAATCACCTTACAACTATGGCAAGAAAAATCGTAAAAACTTACTTAATAAATGGATCACTTAACAACAGAAATGTTGGACTCAGTTGTGGTTGTAAGTTGAAGACTACCTGTATTCTTGGCATACTCTCCCATTTTTCTTCACTTATCCCTTCTAGGAACACCCCTATCCACCCTATGAGGAGGCAGGGCAACATGGTAGACAAGGAGAAAATTTGTTAATCAAAGTAGTAGAGTTAGTAGAGTCGTACAGTTCCTACTAACTCTTAGTAGAGTTCCTAAAGAATTGTCTAAATTAAATGTACTCAGTCAAAAGCAGCTACTGAAATCACTTGATAACAGAAATCAAGAACTCTTATTTCAAGTGCTCCCCAAATTTTAAATAAAGATAGCATATTGATATCCCCTTAATTTCATCCCCCTCCCAACAATAGGTGTCTATAGTAATATGAACAATCTAAGTTTAGACTCGATAATCACTACTACATTTTCAGAACAGAAGTATAAGTGCAAATATTTCATTTCAAGAACAAAGGAGTAAGGCGACTGGTAGTAAGTAGGCCAAGGGCATCCTGCATGTTATCTATTATCTTAAATTTGGAGGCGAGTTGCAATGTTTTTCCACACTGCATATGAAATTAAATATTAAAAGAACAGAGAGACAGGTAGGTAAGATAATAAATGTGATATACTCCCAAACAGTTACTTTTATGAAGAATAAATTCCATTAAAAATATTGGGTTTTATATATATTTTAAAGTTTGGTTAGAGCCTATATATTTGGGAAAATGCTCAAGTAGTGGGTGAAAAGCCCTGATTCTGCAAAACTGCAGAACTGTTTTATAAGAGAATACCAGAGTCAGTGGCTTGTCACTGATGCGCCCAAAAGTTCTAGATGGCTTTTTCCAGATGCTCCATATACTTCCCCAATGAATACAGCTGATTTCTTTTTGAGTGTTGTCTGCCAGCAAATTCTGTCTACTGCTGAGGAATAAAATCTAAAATATTACCCAATTTATTTTAGGTTTCTTTCTCTTTTTAACAAGGGGCGGAGTACCAAAAAGATATAAATCTTTAAACAAAACAGCAGCAACTATTGGCAAGGCAAGTAGCAAGCAAGGAATCAGATGGGGTTTCATCATTTAAGAGAAGTTGTAACCTGTGGTTAGCAAATCACGCCAAGACAATCAAGCCTGCTTTGTTAAATTGTGCCAAAGTGGAAGGATCCACTGCTATCCTTATTGGCTTTGCATGGTCTGTTCACTGTGGTATGTGTCTTGCCCCAACACACAATAAACTCTCAATTCAAGTTTTCACACCTTATATTACACACCATTTTAATAATGATTTTAAATCCATTGTAGTCACCCTGTTTTTGTACAATACCGTGCCCTGATAAAATTCAGATGTAATCCTGTACGCTTCCAAGTACTAATTTCAGTAAGCATGTATAACAACATACTGGGTATCCAGTGCTTTATAACTACTTGGAGAATCTAATACCTAACACTATTTTCCAGAATGATTTTAGACAGAACTTCTTTCCCAAGCCTCCTCGATTATTATAAATAATCCAATAAAATTGTAGGTAATGCTCACATACTGTTATACAACCTATTTTTTTTCTAATGTGATTTGCTTCTTGTACTATTTCTTCTATTAAAATTACATTATTATTGTTACTGTATTTTATCCCAACCTTTTGGCAAGCATACCTATAACTCTTCTCTTCTATATTTTACACAACAACAACTTTGTGCAGTAGATCGGGCTGAGAGAAAGTGACTAGCCCACAGTCACGCAGGACAGTAGTTTTCATACTTATGGGAAACCTAGACCTCATTCTCTCCTGCTTTCTAGGGTGACATCTTAACCGCTACCTGAAATTGGTTCTCTAAATCCATCTAATTGCTAAGCATATATTTTTTTTTGTTAAGTTTTCGCGGGTATTTATATGTATGGTATTCAGCTCCGTTCTGACATTTTCCTACATCATCATAGTTGTGCTTTTAAAGTTGTAGCAACATTTCGGCAGAATCTCATCTGCCATCATCAGGCTTCTGTATTGTGTTCGTCTGTGAGTCAGACTTTCACAGCCATTTCAGTTTTAAATTTGGTGTTAGCCTACTACTGTGCCAGAATGGTTTTTTCTTCATCCTGATTGGTTGGGAGTCTTGATCTGTGTTTATTGGTCTTGCAGTTTATTGTGTTCTACTTCATTGGTGTTTCTAAACACCAATCAAGTGTAGAATGGTGTTTTTAAATTTGGCTAGCCCCAAATTTAAAACTGAAACGGCTGTGAAAGTCTGACTCACAGACAAACACTATACAGAAGCCTGATGATGGCAGATGAGATTCTGCCAAAATGCTGCTACAACTTTAAAAGCACAACTATAATGATGTGGGAAAATACCCAAACAAAGCTGAAATACCATAAATGTAAGTACCCGCAAAAACTTAAGAATATACATACATATACATATATAAATATATATATTTGTTTTCTGAGGTTTTCGCGGGTATTTGTATGTGGATCTTTGGTTATTCGGGTTTTCTCCCGCGTAGAATTGGAAGTATCTAGGCAACGTTTCGATGAAGTCTCATTCATCATCTTCAGGCTTGTTTCTTCAGCTCTGTGCTTCTCAGAGTAATGTGAGCTTGCAGCTGCTTCTTCCTTTTAACTGCTAGTGGGGGTGTGACTTGATTGGGTGGGGGTTTGGCTGTGTTCTGATTGGTAGGGGGGTTGGCTGTGTTCTGATTGGCTGGGGGTGTGTTCTGCTTAGGTGGGGGCTTGGTTGTGCTCAGGTTAGTCTTAGTTGCTGGGGGATTTGAGCTGGTGAGCTGTGATTTTGTTGTTTGGCTTCGTGTTCGTGGTCGT
>BLBF01000007.1:802493-824264 GCA_015471245.1 Laticauda colubrina
GAAGCCTGAAGATGGCAGATGAGATTCTGCTGAAACGTTGCTACAACCACTAAAACTTCATCAGTAAATCACTGAATGAAACCAATTTTCAGCGACAATTAAGATTAGCCAAAGATGGAGCCATAAATTACTTCCTTCAGGTTACCACTTGAAAAAGTTGTGTATGTAAAACCAGCCAATCTGATGGAATGTGATGGTAGATCCTGCAAGCAGGGAAGGAAAAGCCTATCTTAAATTGGGATATTTTTCTAAACCTTGCAATACTTCCATCAGTTCTGGAAAATGTTTTTTTTACCTTTAAGAACTTGTCTTGAATTCTTTTGGCGATTTCCCTTTTTATCCACCTGGTCTTAAAAATATTCAATTGCTATAATTTTTATCTACGGGTCTTGGATTTTACATACTATGAGCTAGCTAGCTAATAATGTTTTCCCCTTTTTGGCTCCATATTATGTTAAAGATAGTTATTGGAAAAGAAGGGGAAATTCTGATTCCAATTCAGAGGTCCATATTTAGAATCACAAATATAAATTTCCTATTCTTTTCAAAATTCATAATTTTGTAAAAAATATTAAATGTGAAGGATACGCTCAACCCAGTGGAGAAGATTAAGCTTTAAATCATTCCTATCAGTTTAATATCTTGTTTTTGCTGTGGAAAAGACCAAGCATTTCAAAATGCATTTCTTCTTCTTCTCATGGAAAATTTATGCTAAACAAAGAGAAGCAGAATGTTTTCTAAAGCCAATGTGGTTGTAAGCCATTATGAGTCTGAATATGATGGAGGCATTTATCAAGAAAACTCTGTGAGTAGCTGTGTGAAATAAATGCAAAAGTGACTCTTTAGGAAGACCTGAAAAGCATCCAAAGGAAGTACTTAGACCTGGTACACAGAGAGACAGCCAGGTGCAGCTTCTGAAGCAGTGATGTGAGCCTTGCAAAATATGTTGCTTTTGCAATTCAAAGAGAGGTACTTTGTATGCACTCCAACATTTTGCAAAGCCTCTCTTCTCAATACTTTGTACAGTCTTAACTCTTCGGCATTTTGGAAAGAAAATACCAATTTAGGGGCTTGGTTTATAGGATTCTAGAACTTGCAAATTAAAAAGCATCAAACTAAGATAGCGACTGATTAAATAAACAGTTGCCAGTCAGGGAGCATATATCTCCCAGATAAATGTGATGTTCTTTAATCGAGTGAAGATAATCCTATGGGATTAAATAGAGTAGAATATTATCATACTTTTTTAAAAAAACCTGTATTTTCATTTCTTTAGCACTTGAAACTGGGATCTGAAGAACTATGCAAATAATTTTTCAGAGTTTCTTTGGGCATGTTCTTTTTAAATTTCAATTTGAAATGTGCATGCCCTCATGTTTCCGAAATCGAAGTGTAGAGTTATGGCATGAACTTCTTGAGAGTGTTTATTTGAAAGCCTTGTTTGGGAAATTAACACTGCAAAGCATTAACCTCAAAGTAATCTTTAATTACATTGGAAACACCAGCGCTCTTTCTAAGATTCATTGCAGACAATAATTTCTTTTCCAGGTTGCTCTGGTGAAAGCCTTTATACCATTAACTGCTCATCGCTTTTGTAAAGTGCTGTACTTCATTTCAATCTAAATTAAAATAATAAATCTGATTGTTTCTTAACAAATCAAACCAAGTTCACTTATTTATTTTTAATCATTTTCTGGAAATTTTTATGCCTCTTCATTCCATATTCTCCTCTAGGGAACAATCAATACGTTGTTGGAAGGTGTCGAGTTTAAAGCTTGCTAATATGTGAAAATCAAGATCATTTATGTGCTCTTGAGGTTTTCTTTTTAATAATTCAGAGGCTATAATTTATTTCCAAAAGGAATCAAACAATAAAGTATCCATGTAGTGGCATGACTTCAGAAATTGAGAATGCCTTCAGGATTATAGCATCATTTTAAAACATTGTTTTGTAATTTGGAGCTATAAGGAGGAAGATAATTCATTTCTCTGTTTTAAAAAGCAAAATGCCCCTGCATTATTTGAGGTGTTCCCTGCCTCCTAATCCGATCATAACTTGTTTGAGAAAATAGCATACGTATTTGTATTCATCATTTACCAGCTTCCATGTATTTCTTGCAATGGGTGATGTCAACAGCATCCAGTATTCCAAAATTATACATCTGTGCAATGACATCATCAGTGTTCTTTTATTCAGCTGGAATGATATTTATGTATTTATTTGATTTTTATTCTAAAGTGGAAAGCATACCTCATATTCCTTCCTTCTGATATTTCCCACAAACTTTCTAAGGTGGGTTGGATTGAGAGGGTCAATGGACCCAAGCTGGCTTTCATGCCTCATCTTTTATTTTTTTTTTACAATTGTGTAACACAGCTAATTTTTGTGAACTTTCTCATATAAATTGTTGCTTGAGTGGTTGTAATTAGTTTAGTTGGTTTATTTAACTGATTATTAAGGGAATGGTGGCCCTTTCTCCTCCATGCTGCTGCGAGAGCCCAGGATGGATATGACTACTCCTGATGACATCATCAAGCTGGGTCTGTCCAATATAAAAGTAGCAGCCTGTGGGAGAAACCTCCCAGCTTTGACTCAGCTTCTTTCGATGACCATAGCAAGTATCTCTGAAAGCAATTTAGTTAGCAGCAAAAGCAAAAGTGATCTTCATCATTGGCATAGCTCCTGGGGAACTGGTGTAGCTGTGCCTTCAGGAAAGTGGGGCTCCACTCTCCTGCAACGCCAAGGATTCAACCAAAGGAGGCTGTAAGTAGGGAGTAACCCTTGATCCTCCCCCACAGTCTTCCCTCAGCGATTTTGGCTGCCACAATCGTAAAGATCGCATCAGTGATAACAGCGCCTCTCAGCTGATCCTAAATTTTCACTTTATTGCCTATTTAGCCGTTCGGGGCTGTTTACAGCCTAAGGAGTGATTAAAATCTGTGTAGCCTGCAGCTCTTGCAAGCGGCCAATTTGGAGGCTTCTTCTTCAACCACACGTGGCAAGAGGCAATTTTGAAAGCTTCTTCTAAAGAAAGTAGCGAGCGGTCATTTTAGGTGGCATCATCCCCCAAAAGCCAGCTTCTACTATTTGTAAGCTCCTATTCAGGCTACTGCATAGACAATACGTATTGAGGATTCTTTCCAGACACCTTTGTGTCTGTTTATGCATACTATGGATCAAGACAAGGTCCACACAGACATGATCTCTCAAGGCCCCCAAGCTGGCAAAAGAAATAGAAGGAGACAATGCTCACAGTCTGTTCAAAGGGAGGTGGCGGCCAAGATTAGGGCCAAAGTTTTGGGCCCTAAGAAAACATTCCAAGCCAAATTAAAGGCAGAGAAACGAAGGCATGCAGCCTTAGAAAGGCAGTTCAACAAAACTATTGAGCAAATGAGGGGTCAACTACAACAGGCTTCCCAACCAGCAACCTCTAGTTGTTCAGCCAGCTACTTCTAGGGAGAGGGAAGATACCTCAGTTCCTCTTAGCCACCTCCAATCCTGGTCCCCAGAGCGACCTGAAATCCAACCAGGACCTCAAGGCTTGAGCAGATCAGGTCCCAACTTCACCCAGACTCCTTGGGATCTTTCTTCTTCATCTATCCCATCCATGGCCCAAAGCAGCTCTCGATCAAAACCAGAGGCCACTTTTACTCCAACAGCAGCAGGTCTTCGGTCCCCGGATCCTCCATTGAGCGGCAGATCTTCTGACATCAACGAAGTAGACTCCTTAGCCATCAGATAGAGTCTGGCAGAAGGGCTTCAACACATCTTCAGGCCTTCAGACAAACCTCAGCCTTCCTTCCCGGCTTTTCCTCTAGCGCAGATTCCCCAAAGGGTACTACCTCGCCGTGTAGAACAAAGGGCCCATCTTACCTATGTGGAAGGAGTGGATCTCACTCAGGGAGAGTATGAGGAATCATCTGAGCTCAGCCCCTCCCCTTATTCTGATCTGGAAGAGGGAGAAATCTGGGACCCCAACTTCTTGGAGGAAGAGGGAAGATCTGAGGCCTGATCAGCCTCCTTCAGTTTCTGTGTTCAAATCTGCTTTATTCAATCCTACACAAGGCACTGGTAACAGCCCAGTTGTCAGTGGAAGAAATTGCCCCCAAGCCTCAAGTGGTACAATTGGGGCATGGGGATTCCCTATTCTCCAAACCCATTGTTCGTTTGGAGGACCTTTCCCCATCATTTTTCTTGACTTAGTCAAGGAACATTTTGCCTTCCCCACTGCAGGCCCCTGCCCATCATCCCAAGATAGGCAGTTCTATAGTGTGGATCCTTCCTTAGCTACAGCTCAGGCAGTTCCTCCAATAGATGCCCCAGTTGTGGCCTCCTTCTCCTCAAGCATTCCAACTGAGCCTGAGGATGTACTAAAGGCAGAGGACAAACGCTCTGAACAAACACTGAAGTGTAACCATCAAGCCTCGGCTTGGGCCATCCAGACCTCGACTGCTGCATTGTTTTTTTACAAGGTCTTCCATCCACTGGCTATGCCAGCTTCAAGACCGCATACCTCCATCAGACTGTAGGTCGCATCAAGAACTCAATAAAATCATAGTAGCAGCAGAATTCTTGGTGGACACCACCCTCGACAGGGCCATGGCGTCATCAGTGGCAGCTAGGAGACTGCTATGGCTACAAAATTGGCAAGTGGAGCCTCAACGAAAGTGGAAACTAGCTTCTGCCCCATGTACCAGTGAGAAGCTGTTTGGACATGCCCTTGACCGATTTGTTGTTGAAACAAAGGACAAAAGGAAAGTTCTTTCATCAACAGGAAAGAGAGCAGACTTCCACCCTACCTCATACCAGCCTCCCTCATTCAGGCCCAAAAACGCTTCTCGCTTCTCCAGACCTCAGAGAGCGTATTCTCAGCATCAAGATCAATGCCATGAGGCTACCGGCAGACAACAAGCTGTGGGTAAATGGCCCTTTCGTGGAGGATGGGGTCGCTCCTTCTGTCACTCTAAATAAACTATTGTTCTCCCTTCCCATCGGAGGTCGTTTGGCCTTCTTTGCTTCCAGATGGTAGGAGTCAATGACAGATGCCTGGGTACTCAATACAGTAAGGTCGGGGTTACAATTAGAATTTCTATCACCACCCCAGAAAAATTTCTACTCTGCCCTGTTTCTTGGGACAGTTCACGGAGGGCACTTATGGAATTGGCCATTAGTCATCTGGTCACTATAAAGGCCATTCAACCAGTCCCTGAATTACAACGTGGACATGGGCTTTATTCTCGGCTTTTTGTAGTCCCTAAGGGGGGGGTGGCGGGCCATTCTCGACCTAAAATTTCTGAATGAGTTTATCCCATATAGGCACTTCAAAATGCAGGCTCTGCATTCTATTCGGGAGGGCGATCTCCTCTCTTCCATTGATCTCATGGAAGCTTACTTCCACATTCCCACCTGGCCTCATCACTGCCAGTTTCTCTGTTTCTGTTACCAGAATTCCCACTTCCAGTATCGGGCCCTTCCTTTTGGGCTCTCATCTGCCCCAAGAGTCTTCACAAAGTTACTGGCTGCATTGGTGGCTTCGCTCCAGTCTATTCCAGTGAGGATCCAATGCTACTTGGACAACATCTTGATCCTGTCATCCTCCACCCACTCTGCCCATCAAGATCTTCAAACCACTCTCAATTGCCTCCAGTACCATGGTTTTTCCATTAACTCCAAGAAAAGCCATCTCTTCCCAACATCCAGATTGCTCCATCTGGGAGCCATCATCGACACAATTCTATGCCAAGTTTTTTTGTCTCCAGACCAAGGGCAGAGTCTCATCAAGATCATTCGACAGGTCCAACCTCAACACACTGTCTCCCTGTCACCGTTGTCCAAACTTTTGGGCAAAATGATCTCATGCACAGGCATCGTTCCATGGGCGTGGCTACACTCATGGGTTCCGCAATGGTTCCTGCTCCCCTTTCAATGAGCAGGAACCAGCTACACATCTGCCAAGGTCCTGCTCTCTCCAGAGGTTCACCGTTCCTTCAAGTGGTGGCTTTTCCCAGCCCTTTTGAAGGGTCTCCCATTCAAGGAACCGGACAGACTGATCATCACCACAAATGCAAGTCTCCTGGGTTGGGGAGCCCACATGGAGGGTCTCATGGCTCAAGGGAACTGGTCCCTTGGCTAGAACTCCCTGGCTAGAACTCAGAGTCATTTATCTAGCCCTGAAACATTTCAGGGACAGGATAGTGGGGTTCCATGTGCCTGTTGACAGACAACATGGCTGCAAAGGCGCACACCAACTGGCAGGGGGGGCACAAGGTCCAGGGCCCTCATGAGGGAAGCCGAAAGGTTGGGGAGGTGGGCAAAGAGACATCTGCTGTCTATCACAGCAGACCACATCTCGGGAGTTGACAACTCCCAGGCCAATTGGCTGAGCAGGACCCCAGTCAACCACACAAAATGGTCCCTTCCCCAGTCCATTTCAGGGATTTCTCCCTCAGGTTTGGGACACTGGAGGTAGACCTCTTTGCCTCTCCCCAAACACTCAAGTAAACAGATTTTTCACCAGGTTTCCTTGTCAGGGAGCAGAGGAGACCAATGCACTTTGGAGCAGATGGCCCACTGGTCTCTCCTACACTTTTCCCCCTTTCCCCATCATTCCGGCGGTCATTCGGAAGATGTTGGATGAACGGGCAGAGCTGATTCTCCTAACCCCCCCCCCCATTGGCCCAAGAGACCCTGATTTGCAGATCTGGTGAACCTGTCTGTAGCCATTCCCTGGAGGATTCCAGACCACATGATCTCACTACATCAGGGGACACTGCTCCACCCAAATCCCCAGTGGTTCAAATTGACCGTGTGGCACTTGAGCAGCAATTTTTAAGAGAAGCTAATCCCCAGACCAGGTCATCCTTACTATCCAGACATCTTGTAAATCCTCTACGACGCAAATGTACAATGCCACCTGGAGGGTTTTTTTGTCATTGGTGTCACAGGGAAGGCCTTTCTCCTACAGTAGCAGGGGTCTCACAGGTCCTTCGTTTCCTCCAAGATGACCTTGACAAAGGTCTGGCTCCTAACACTTTACACCATCAAGTGGCGGCTCTTGCTTCAGTCATCTCCTGGAATTCCTTCCCTTCCTTATCTCATCATCCTTCAGTTCAGAGATTCTTAAAAGGAGTTTCCAATCTCCACCCTCCTGTGGTTCACAGGTTCCCATCCTGGGACCTTCACAAGATCCTCCTAATCTTAAGATCCTCCTAATCCCCCCCTAACAGAACCTCCCTTCAAACCTCTCAGAAAGATGTCCCTTCAATTCTTGACCTTCAAGGTGGTTTTTTTAATAGCCATCACTTCAGCTAGAAGGGTGTCAGAGTTGGCTGCTCTATCTATATGGCAGGACCTCTGCACTTTTCATGACAATAGAGTTGTTCTTCATTTAGACCCTACCTTTGTACCCAAAATTAATTCTATATTCCACAGATCCCAAGACATAGTAGTTCCTGATTTTTGTTCCCGTCCACACCACGCCTTAGAGAGCATGTGGCACACCTTAGATGTTAGAAAGATTCTTAGAATTTATATCAAATGCACTCAAATGTTTAGGAAGACAAAGGCTATGTTTGTATCCTTTTCCCCTTCCTACTGGGGGAACAAGGCCTCTCCTGCCACCTTAAGCAGGTGGATCAGGGCTTGCATCGCACAGGCTTATAAAGCGAAAGCTCTGCCAGTACCACATGGCTTGACAGCACACTCCACTAGAAGTGCTGCAACTTCAGCTGCCTGGGCCACCCAGGTACCCCTAGAGGAGATTTCCAGAGTGGCTCCATGGACATCCCTGTTTTCATTCATCAGTCACTACCTCCTGGATTCCTATGCCTCCACAAGCGCAGCTTTTGGCAGACGGGTTCTTCAGCGAGTGATGTCTACTTCGGAGTGAGAGACTGGACGAGGGCCTTCCTGAGGACCTGAAAGCTTTGGTATGTCCCATCCTGGGCTCTTGCAGCAGCATGGAGGAGAATGGGTGTTGGTAAATTTACTGAGAACGTCCTTTCTATCTATGCTGCGAGAGAGCCCAGCCCCTCCCTTGTTGCGTCCGGATTGTGGTGAGGTATGTTTTGGTTCACGATTCTGTTTTGGCTTTCAGAGACACTCACTAAGGTCTGCCAAGTATCTTTGCCAAAGCTGGGGGTTTTTTCCCCACAGGCTGCTACTTTTATATTAGACGGACCCAGCTTGATGATGTCATCAGGAGGAGTCATACCCATCCTGGGCTCTCTAGCAGCATAAATAGAAAGGTAAATTTACCAATGCACAGTATGCATTACAGGATATTTTGTACATTTATATTACTTTGTAGTGTTGACATTTTGCCTACTTTAGGAAGCTCTTCTTATTTATATTGCAATTATCCACCTTGACAATATTAGTTACTGTAGAAGAATGCAGTTTCCAATACAGTTGACTGAATTGCAACAAATATTAAAATTTGTCCTCCTGTACTAATGAGGGGTTTGATCATACGAACCCCTTAAGCCCTAATCTCAGGTTAGTTTTTGCTTAGAACTTTGGACATTTTGACTTTATAAACGTTCTGTCTCTTGAAATGTGCATTATGTACAGTATTTGTGCTGCAAAATATCTTCAGAGGAAGAATATACATATCCTTGAACAAGCTAAATTAAATTTTCTTAATCTCATTTCCTGATGTGGTTAAATTATTGTTGCTGATAATACAATCTGCTTATTTTTCTGAGAGAGAAATACAAATAATATTGTGGGAGAAGGTAGTTCATATACCAAAAGAAAAGAAAAAAAGTTCCTGTTCATAGACAAGAGAAAATTTGCCCTTCACATACCAAATATTAGTTAAGGAGAGGTGAGATACTTTGATAGACATTTGGGCAAATGGGAGTTTAAAAGAGAACTGAAGTCAGAATGGTTAAATATAAATTATTGTTAGCCCAGCTCTAGGAACTAATGGAAAAATATGACAGTTTTTCTAATATAGTACATAAGGCTCTCACATTTGAAATCAAATACCAAATATAAACAATTCTGGATGAGTTAAATGCCAATTTATTGATCTACTACAAAGGGCTTAAAAGGGGGAGAGCTGGTTGTGGAGTCTAAACCTTACAGAATCTATAAAAAGGAAAGGTTACACTCAATTCTTAAAATATCACTGGATTAATTAAAATGAAGGCTAAATTGCTATGCATAATCTTCCCACATGCCAATAACTTTTAAAAGTAGAATCAATACTATATCTATAAATTGGTGGAAGACTGAGAAACATCTTATTTAGAAGCTGCTCTCCTGAAGATAGCAAGCTCTGGTTGAGTTACCGAGACAAGCAGAAACTTTCTCATCCTGGGGAATTCCCTGAAGTTATCATTCAGTTAAGCCTGAGAAACATACTAATGAAAACAAATGTTAAAAAGGAAGATAGCCAAAATGCTTTGATACAAAGATATAAGATATAGAACACAATATTAAATTGACAAATTTAACATACATCTAATAGTTTTGTGAATTGGTAGTTATTTATAGATTAATCTCTCTTTATCTCTAATCCTATTAGGTACCTCTTCCTCTGTTATCCTTGTGATTCTGTAGTAGAAAAAAACAAGTAAGCAATGGAGTTACATTCAGGCATCCTTTTCTAACGGAATGCTCTCTGATATTGGATCAGTCCCCATAATAATCAGTTCAAACACATCTAGAAAATACAATTCTAGATTAAGGGATCTCAACTATAAGCCATTTTCAACCTAAACAAAATCAGATAAAGGAGCAGCTTTGAAATGTCAGCATAAACCAACTTCAAAGCCAGCCTTGTTATAAGAATACTTACTAGCTTAAGCACTAGAATCTTGCCTCAGACTATACTATTTAAAAGCTTTTTCTCAAATATTTCTGAAATAATAGATGTATTAAAGATTTAAGAGAACCATTGGAAAGAGACTTGAAACCACATGGCTTCGATATGAAAAACAGTACAACCCTATTTCAATAAATAGCTTCATTTAAGTTGAATATGCAATGGAATTAAATCTTACTCTTGCAACAAAATAAAACTTATTTAGCTAAGAAAATAGCTAAGAAGCTATATTTTGACAGAAACATACATCCACATATGTATATATGTATGTGTACACGTACACACAAAGAAACATACATAGAAACATGCACAGAAACACATAGTTTTTATATACACACATATAGTTCAATTTTTCTATTGCTGATATATATCAAAAAAGAGTATTACATATCTTTATAATGTAATGTTTATAGCTGCAAAACAAACTACAGGTACTCCTTGAATTACGACCATAACAGAGAATGTCCATCATGGTTGTAAATCATGATGGCTCTAAAGCGGATCAGTCACATGGGCAACCAGATTCTACGACTTTTTTTTTAAGTTAACTTAAGTAAACCCATAGTTGCTAAGCAAATCAGTGGCTCATTATGCGATGGTTTTTCTGAAAACGAAGCAAATTCCAGTTTTTGGTAAAAAATCATTGTAAAATGCAATCATATGACCATGGGGCAGTGCAAATACCAATGCCAAGTGCTTGAAGGGTGGTCACATGACTGGAGAATCCCCGATTGTTGGAACTTCTGAACCCAGGTTTTAAATACCCCCAGGTGGGTCCATTGAAACTTTGAACAATCACTAAGTGGACAGTTGTAAGCCGAGGTTTATCTATACACTGAATGTCCAATGAAGAGCATTCGTTGCAAAAAGCATAGATCAGTACAGATCATTGCATAAAAGGAGGATTTAAAAAGGCAATTTTCTTATTACAGTAGCCTCCAACTTTTTTGCGCACCAGGATTCCATGGAGAGAGGATTTTCCGCGGACTGGGTGTGTGTGTGTGGTTTCGCATACTGCCTGCATCCGACAAATGGGCTTAGCTTGTTTGCATAACCTGGTTTTTGGCATGCCGGGGCCCAGTCCATGGACCAGGGGTTGGGGATCCCCCTGTCTTATGATATTTAACAAAAGGTTATTTGGAATCTATTATTGGGAAAACATAGTTTTCAGGAATGTTGCAGGGTATGATAACAAAGTGAAAAGGGTAACTTTGTTAGTATGATTGAAGCTTCATCTGGTTTGTGTGTGTGTGCGCGCACGTGCCACACAGGCATTGTACAAAGAAAATGGTGCAAGTTCAGTTTCACCATTGCAACCATCATCTTGATTCTTTTCTTTCTCTCTCTTTTTTAATTATTCCCACTAAACATCCCTGACTATCTTTTAGGAAATGTTATAATGATTAGGTTTTGGGTGCATGAAAAAAATTAAATGACTTGCGAGCCTACCTGTATTTGCTTGTCTTTTACATGTAATTTGTTAGAAGTCTAGAGATAAGTTTTACTTATCATACTCTAAAGCATTCTAAATTGATAACAATATTGATTGATTAAATTTTTGCTGGTTAAATGGTTACATTTTCTAATGACAATAGAATAATCACTAGGTTTTTTTTGTTTGGGTAATATTTGCATTTCATAATCATAACTGATCAATCTTTGTATTTAGATTATAATTTGTATGTTGCTCAGATAGGTTGTAGCACATAACCTTACCTTAGTTGATCTTAAAACACAAGAAAAGGAAATTGGTTAGATGAGTACTCTTCTAAATACAAGAACTATAGGCTAGATTAGAAAGTTTAAACAAAGTAGGTAGGAGTTTAGACAGGACTATTCAATCACCAGGAGTCACGCTCAGTGCACTTTTCACTCTGCTGTCTGTTGTTTTTTTGGCAGCAGCAGATATGATTTGATAGGTAGTTTGGTTGCATTTTTCTCTTTGAATTTGTTTCTACTTTTCTTCCCTTTTCTGCAAGCTGTGACAGCTTTAGGGTATTGGAGATGACAGAACAGGATTCCTATTTATAAGAAAAGCCATTCATTTCTCAATTTTGCTGTCTCATAGAAATACAATCCAGTTTTGCTGCATACTGATTCTTGATTCTCCAGTGTAAATATCTGAAGGTCTCACAGCTGAAAATGTAAAACTTACTCCAATTAATTGTCGACAGAATGAGCTGATATTAAACAAGTCTAGTTTATGTAACCATGCCCCCTCTAGTGGCTGATTCCCGGGACTTATACTTTTTTTTATCAGTTTCAAGTCTCCTACTTCCTCATCTTTTGAGACAGGCTCCTTATTCATAATAACAGAACATAATAATTCCAAATAGATAAACAATTACAATGGTTCTTTTAAATAAATTGTAAAAGTAGATTTTTGGAACTTGACATGAAGGTTAAGTTAAACCTTTGTTCAGAAAAGAGAAAATCTTTTTTCCAAGCATTGGAGCACATTTGAAAATTTTGCAGGCACAATTGTTGACTTCTGTAGTCTACCCTGGGATATGTAGTTCATTTTGGATCAACATTTTCATCTGTTACTATGAGGACACCCAGTAGTAGGCAGTATTAGGATAAATTTCTGCTTTGATTTAATGTACATTTTGGTGTAAGAGGAATTAAACTAATGGGGAAGATAGATTCATTTAACCATGTTACTAATTTAACAAATGTAAATGATTCACTTAACAACTGTGGCAAGAAAAATTGTAAAATGGGGCAAAACTCACTTAACAAATGTTTCATTTTGCAACATAAATTTTGGGCTCAATTTTGGTCATAAGCCAAGGACTACCTGTACAGAAACAGTTTTGTTCTAAGCACAGAATTATTTCAAACATTCTTTCAAATGATTTTGTATCAGCTGATTGATTCTTTTCCTTGCTCCCAGCAGCATTTCCCAGATCATCCATGCCCTGCCAATCCCACTAGGTAGATGAGATCAGGAAATCAACTCCAGAGAAAAACTAAAACTAATTTATTGAGAAGGGGATTTATTGAGAATAAATAACCAAATCTGGCAAATCTGGTTGTGTTGTGTCTTCTAGATGTTTTACATTCCAGCGAATCAGGGAGATTGCTGTGTGGATGAAGGGCATGGTTTATTGTAATTATTTTTCTGGTCTTCCAACCCAAGGCTTTTTGTTTTGTTTGTGTCATGTCCTTGTTAGAATCGGATTGTGAGGGAGAGGAGGAACAGCCGACAGGGAGTGGAGGTGTGGCTCCGGAGATTGTGGAGGAGGATGGGGAAGAGCAGAGGTCAGCTGGGCAGTCAGAGGAAGAACCAGGCCCATCCCTTCTTCATCCTAGGACATGCAGGGAGGAATGGAGAAGGAAACAACTTGGTTTACGAGAGAGGAAGTGGCCACAATCCCCCTCATTAGTTGCAGCTGGGGAGAATAGTATATAAGAAAGACATTAAAACACAGCATTGCCAGAAGCAAATCGTGTTTTATTTTGGGTTGAAGTTATCTTGGTTGGCGCCCTTCCAACAGACTGTGCTTTGTTATCTCTTTGAAGTTGGTGATTACCTATCCTGGTCCATTGTGGAATTTCCTTCATTGTATTTTGTTTTGGATTTTTTATTTCACCTCTATCTGCTCATTAAGTTCGGACTGAATTGCTTTCTTTTGAATATATTTTTGAATAAGTTTTATCTCCAACTGAGAATTATTGAACAGTGGGACCAAGTTGGAGGCATTAAAAGACATTTATTTACATTTTGGATTTTGTTATGTTTGTGTTACACTCTCGGTCATCACAGTTTGAGTTCCAGATATGTGTCTAATGACTGAAATTGCCCATGTCTTAATTGCCCTTGATAGTATTTCGTCCACTGAATTTGTACTTTAAAATCTTCACTCTTATCAGAGGTGCTATTCAATCGGTTCGCACCTATTCGGGCGATAGAGGTTAGAGGTTATTTGGCATGGGTCGCTGAACCAGTGGCAATCCCTGGCTGGCCATGCCCCCAACCCAGTCGCTCACTTGCAATCGCTCTCCTAGCTTTCCATTCTCCACATCCTCTTTCTCCCCAGGGGAAAGGAAGAAAGGCATGGACGCTGCAAGTATCCCTTTCCCCATGTGAGTTAAAGTGTCTGGAGTGAGAAAGAGTGCGGTCTGACAGAGGGGGTGGGGGTGAATCGAGCCTTGGAGCACTTTTGCAACGTAAAAGAAATGCATTTTGGAATCAGGTCTTTTAAAAACTTCTCCAAGGATTCCCCATGGACGCTGCAAGTATCGCTTTCCCCTTGTGAGTTAAAGTGCTGGAGTGAGAAGGAGTGTGGTCTGACAGAGAGGGTGGGGGAATCCACTCAAGCCTTGGAGAAATTTAAAGGAGCTGCTTCCAAAATGCTTGTCTGTTAAGTGCTCTGTATATGTGTGTGTGTGTGAGAGAGAGGGGGGGGGAAGGTAGAGAAAGAAACAAAAAAAAATAGGAAGAGAGAGATAATACTCTGTGCTATTATTTTAAATTGTTCCATTATTTATCATGTGTTAATATTTTACACTGTCCCTACACCTAGAGTGATTTTTCTGCCTTTCTTTTGCCCAGGGCCACCACATATTTTTCAGGGTTTACATGCATTCAATGTCAATAATCCAGAGCATAAAATACATGTGTGTTTAACAAGAGTTGAAAGGGACCTTGGAGGTCTTCTAGTCCAACCCCCAGTTCAGGCAAGAAAACGGAGGATGCCAAACTCTGAGTAAAAATCCTGGGAAAGGTGTCAGAATAATACTTAGAAGGGACCTTGGGGTGAACCCTATACCATTTCAGAGAAATGGCTGTCCGGTCTTTTCTGAAAAACGTCCAGTGATTGAGCACCCAGAACTTCTGGAGACAGGCAATTCCACTGGTTAATTGTTCTCACTGCCAGGAAGTTTCTCCTTAGTTTTAGGTTGCTTCTCTCTGTTCAGTTTCCATCCATTGCTTCTGGTTTGCATTCTGCTTCTTTGGAAAATACATTGTCCCTCCTTTCTTTGTGGCGGCCCCTTAAAAGCCTGTTGCCCATCACACTCTTGAGTAAAGCATGTAAGCTATTTCCTCCTTTCAGTGTTCCACGAAAGTACATCTATAGCATGCAGATAGTGAAGTCAAAAAAGGTGAACAACATTTTTACAGAACTATAGATAAGTTGAGGCTGGGTGACAAGGAATGGCTGGGAGGGGAGGGGCCGGGTGAGGCACCCCTTGATGTGAGTGACAGTGAGTTGGCCATACCCGCCCAGTCACATGACCACCAAGCACGCCCACCCAGTCACCTGACCACTAAGCCACACCCACCCAGTCACATGACCACAAACCACGCTCACCAAATAAGCCACGCCCACAGAATCGATAGTAAAAAAAATTGAATTCCACCACTGACTCTTATGATATATTCACTTGTATAGAATAGATAACAGAGTTGGAAGGGACTTTGGAGGTCTTCTAGTCCAACTCCTGCTCAAACAGGAGTCTATATCATTCCAGACAAATGCTGTCCAATCTCTTCTTAAAAACCTCCAGTGACAGAGCTCCCACAACTTCTGGAAATAAGCTGTTCCACTGATTGTTACCAGCTGTCAGGAAGTTTCTCTTTAGTTTTAGGTTGGATCTCTCCTTAATAAGTTTCCATCCATGACTTCTTGTCCTGCCCGTGGGTGGCTTTGGAGAATGATTGACATCCCCCTTCTCTGTGACAGCGCCTCAAATATTGGAAGATTGCTAACAGGTCGCCCCTATTGATACTACCCCTTTGTTGATACAGCCTAAGGCTGCATTGGCTTTATTTGCACTTGCAGCACACTGCTGGCTCGTACTTAAAATGGTTATCCATGGACTGCTAAACCCCTCTCAAATTATCACTGTTGAGCCAGGTATCACCTATTCTACTGTGGTGCATTTGGTTTTTCTTGCCTAAACTTACTTTTCTCACCACTGAATTGAATTTTGTTGGATAGGGCCTATCTTGAACCTATTTTCGAAAGTGTTGGCTGTTCCACTTCTGAGTATTATTTTGATTCTTAGGACTTAAGCAATGTTTCAGCTTTGTTTGCTTCAATAGTGGCTTTTGTATGTTTCTGTCAAGATCCTGAAATTGAAATTATACTCTCCCTGGTTTTCCCAGTGCCTTTCCATCCTCCGGCCATTGCCACCGTTCTCACATGGCATCTTACATTGGTATCTCTTTTGTTTCAATGCTGAACTGTCTCCAGTGATTGTTGTGAGCCTTTAGATAATGTTTTTGCCATGATGTTCTAGGAAGAGAATTACCATGAACTTTTAAATTGTTTTAGTTATGTTGGTTGCTTGCTCTGGTCTTTACATTTTTTTAGATTTGTGAATTTACCTCTTTTGATTGGCAACTAGAACAGTTATATTCCTCATTACATATATTTGACCTCTGTTAATCATTAATAAAACATTTTAAGAATGTTGAAATTCTGCTTAAAATTTCACTGAAATTAAATATGAAAAAGCTACTTTAGAAATTGATTTTAATATGCCCCAGCATTGAAGGTTTTGCATGGCTCTTGGCAGCTGCATCCCCACAATCTGTAATTCTCCACAATACAAGCCAGACAAACACCTGGGCACAAACAGACTCCCTCTGATACCTCCAGCTCAAACACACCTCAACCAGGCACCCAGATGAAACCTAGCTTCCTAATAGATAATAGCCGTCCTTTCACGCGAAGCCAAGCTGCACTGAAAGCCTCCAATACAGGAACACAGTATTGCCAGCCAATCAAAGCCACAAAACAGAGAGAAGAAACCAGGAACACCAAACAAACAAACTCCAAGTCCAATAAACACAGACCAAGACTCCCAACCAATCACGATGAAGAAAAAAGCATCCTGGCACAACAATAGGCTAGCCTCAAATTTAAAACCAAAGGCTGTGATAGCCTGACCCACATACAAACTCAATACAGAAGCCTGATGATGGCAGATGAGTTTCTGCTGAAACGTTGCTTCAACTTTAAAAGCATTACAATGACGTGGGATAATACCCAAAGGAAGCTGAACTGCATTCATGTAAGTACCCACGAAAACTTTACACACACACACACACACACACACACACGTGTGTGTGTGTGTGTGTGCTGTTCAGCTTCCTTCGGGTATTATCCCACGTCATTGTAGTGCTTTTAAAGTTGTAGCAACATTTCAGCAGAATCTCATCTGCCATCATCAGGCTTCTGTACTGAGTTTGTATATTCTGCTGAAATGTTGCTACAACTTTAAAAGCACTACAAAGACGTGGGATAGTACCCAAAGGAAGCTGAACAGCACACATGTAAGTACCCGCGAAAACTTTGTTTTTTTTAAGCTTTTGCGGGTACTTACATGTGTGCTGTTTAGCTTCCCTCAGGTATTATCCCACTTCATTGTAGTGCTGTTAAAGTTGTAGCAATGTTTCAGCAGAATCTCATCTGCCATCATCAGACTTCTGTATGGATGTGGGTCTCACAGCTTTTGGTTTCAAATTCGAGGCTGGCGGGTACTTATTCTTCTATTGGTCTGTCCAATGTATGTGGCTGGGCATGATGTACAGGGAACTTCGTATATGCCTTGGTTTTCCAGGTCAATTTTGTCTTTTGGGTTTTTAAGGATGGCTGCTATTTTTTTGTCTGTTTTGAAGGCAGTCTTGATGTGTAGCCTGTGTAGTATCTTACTGATTTTATCTGTAGTACCTCTTATGTAGGGCAAGACAGCTGTTCCATAGGTCTGTTGGTATTCTAGGACTCTGTTATGTCTTGGTGTGTTTTTGTGGATCAAGTTGGTGATTTTGTTTTTGTGGAAGCCATTGGCTGTCAATATTTTAGTCAGGGTGCATAGTTCAGTCTTTATATGTGTCTTGTCTGCCAGGTATTTGGTTCTGGTAATTAGTGTTTTAGCCATGGAATTTATCTGTGCTGGGTGGTGGTGGGATTGGGCGTTGAGATAGCGGTTGGTGTGTGTTTTCTTCTGGTATGTGGTGTGTCCCAGTGTGCCATCTGTTCTTTTGTAGATTAGTACATCTTGGAATGGTAGTTGTTTATTTCCGTTTCCATGGTGAACTTGATTTTGGGGTGTGTGCTGTTTAGGTGTGTTAGGAAATTGTTTAGGTTTTCCTTTCCATGGGGCCAAATCACAAATGTGTCCTGGATGTATCTTAGCCATAGTTTGGGTTTGTGGGTGGCATTAGCCAGGGCTCTGGATTCTGAACAGCATACATGTAAGTACCCGCAAAAGCTTAAAAAAACAAATATCTGACCTCTACGGAGAGGAAATAAACAGCCAGATCAAAAGCTATAAGAAGCTGGAAGTTAAAAGAGCAGGAATACTATGTGACCTAAAATTCCTATGCAGCTGCAGAGACAACAATGCAACACCAACCTGCTTCAAATTAACATTTCATAACAACACAGCAGCTACCAAACGTATCCTGAAAAGAACAGAGATGGCTTTACTCAGAAATGAAGTTCACAGTAAAAGATTCCAATTGGATCAGTTAAACAAAGATTTGCTAGCACTACACCTGGAATTGAGCAACAAAATCCACCCTCTACTTTGGGATAAGATAAAACAACTTACAACTTGGAGAGCTGAAACTGAAACCACTTACAAAAATGAAAAACTCTTAAAGAAACTAAAGAAATTAGAACATGACAAGAAAACCCCCAACAACTCACAACAACTTAAACAATTAGTATATAACGTTTCCAACAGAGAACTCACCAAAACAGAAACAGATGTCCTATCCAAAGGATTCAATTATGCCATAGCACCCAAAAAAATCCCAACAGAATCCATCATATGTGCAGTAGAATCCAGCCTAACCAAATTAAATACAGATGAAGCTGACAGAATAAGACACCAGGTTACTCACATCTTATGCACAACGAAACCACCCAAAAGTAATTTGCAAAAAGATGAATTCAGAGCACTACAAACTCTGAAAAATGATAACAGCATAATAATACTCCCAGCAGACAAAGGAAATGCCACAGTAGTAATGGACAGAAAAGACTATGAAACAAAATTGACAGACCTACTCCAAGACTCCACATACAAACCTATAAACACAGACCCAACCACATATCTAGAAAAATCAACCAAGAAGAAAATTATAACCAGCCACATAAGCAAAGAAATCCAACAGACGATCATCCCAAGAGAAAAATCTTCTAGATGCCCCAAATTATACGGCCTCCCAAAAATACACAAAGAAGGCATACCTCTCAGACCCATAGTCAGCTCCATAGGAGCACCATTACAAAACCTAGCTAAATACTTAGCAAAACAACTACAGCCCCATGCTGAAACCGCAGCTTCATATGTAAAAAACTCATACCACTTCTTAGAAATGATCAAAGATCTACACGTAGAACAAGAAGATCTGCTTGTAAGTTTCGACGTGGTTTCACTATTCACTCAAGTCCCAATAAAAGAAACTCTTGAAATCATCAAAAATAAATACCAACCAGCCAAAGACCTCATGGAACTAACAGAACACTGCCTAACCAACACATATTTCATATACAAAGGACAAAGATACAAGCAAATTGAAGGAGCCCCTATGGGATCACCACTGTCACCCGTCATTGCAAACCTGTTCATGGAAGAATTCGAATCCAGAGCCCTGGCTAATGCCACCCACAAACCCAAACTATGGCTAAGATACATCGATGACACATTTGTGATTTGGCCCCATGGAAAAGAAAACCTAAACAATTTCCTAACACACCTAAACAACACACACCCCAAAATCAAGTTCACCATGGAAACGGAAATAAACAAACAACTACCATTCCTAGATGTACTAATCTACAAAAGAACAGATGGCACACTGGGACACACCATATACCAAAAGAAAACACACACCAACCGCTACCTCAACGCCCAATCCCACCACCACCCAGCACAGATAAATTCTGTAGCGAAAACCCTAATTACCAGAACCAAATGCCTGGCAGATAAGACACATATAAAGACTGAACTATGCACCCTGACTGAAGTATTGACAGCCAATGGCTTCCACAAAAACAAAATCACCAACTTGATCCACAAAAACACACCAAGACATAACAGAGACCTAGAAGACCAACAGATCTATGGAACAGCTGTCTTGCCCTACATAAGAGGTACCACAGATAAAATCAGTAAGATACTACACAGGCATCACATCAAGACTGCCTTCAAAACAGACAAAAAAATAGCAGCCATCCTGAGGAACCCCAAAGACAAAATTGACCTGGAAAACCAAGGCATATACGAAATTCCCTGTACATCATGCCCGGCCACATACATTGGACAGACCAATAGAAGAATAAGTACCCGCCTAGAGGAACACAAAAATGCAGTAAAAAAGCTGGAACACACCTCCTCACTAGTCCAACACATGAAAACCACAGGTCACAACATCAACTTCAATGGCACTAAAACCCTGGCCACTATAGAAAACCCCAGCCACAGAATCATCAGAGAAGCCATAGAGATTGAAAAAAGACCTGACAGCATGAATAGAAGAGATGATTCCACCAGACTGTCAATCATTTGGAAGCCTGCACTCTCAAATAGAAAGATCTCCATGCCACAAGCCAGGCAAACACCTGGGCAAAAACAGACTCCCTCTGATAGCTCCAACCTAACCCCCCCACCAGGCACCCAGGTGAAACCCAGCTTGCTAATGAATAGCAGCTTGCTAATGAAGAGCAGCCGTCCCTTCACACGGAGCCAAGCTGCACTAAAAGCCTCCAACACAAGAACAGACTGTTGCCAGCCAATCAAAGCCACAAAACAGACAGAAGAAACCAGGAACACCAATCAATCAAACTCCAAGTCCAATGAAACAGGTCCAGGCTCCCAGCCAATCAGAATGGACCAGCCTCAAATTTAAAACCAGGAGCTGTAAGACCCATATCCATACAGAAGCCTGAAGATGGCAGATGAGATTCTGCTGAAACGTTGCTACAACTTTAACAGAACTATATATACACACACACACACACGCACACACACACACGCACACACACACACATACATACTGTTTTATATTAACTATCTTAATCACATTGGGAGAGCTTTCTGGGGAAACAATATTCGTAATTAAGATGTTACCATTATAGTTTAGAAACAGAAAAAAACATACTCAGCCTATCATTTGTATGAAGCCCACGTGTAAGTAAGAATAGTCATCCAAATACTTTTATATCTAACAATAGTCACAAGTACTAACAAACTGAATCAGAAGTATATGTTTGTTTACTAACCAAGGAGAGAAACAACCTAGAACTAAGGAGAAATTTCCTACTGGTAAGAGCAATCAACCAATGGAACATCTTGCCTTCAGAAGTTGTGGGTGCTCCATCACTGGAGGCTTTCAAAAAGAAACTGGACAATTGTTTGTCTGAAATGGTATAGGGTCTCCTGCTCAAGTAGGGGACTAGAAGACCTCCAAGGTCCCTTCCAATTCTATTATTCTATGCTCTATGCTTTTTACCCTATCTATCAGCTGAACCCTGTTAGAATAAATACTGCCCATCATCATTCATGGAAACAAAAATAGGAGAGTAAAGGTAATCTTCCATTTATGAGCAAAATTGGGATCAGAATTTCCTTTGCTAAGCAAGGTGGTACTTATGTGAGTTGTACCTTATTTTATGATATTTTTGCCACAGTTGCCACAAATCACACAGTTTAGTGAATTTGGTTTCTCCCATTGACTCTTCTTGTCAGATCCGATCACCTTGGGACGCTGCAACTGTCAAAAATACATGCAGTGGTCAAGTGCCCTAATTTTGATCACGTGACCATGGGGAAGTTGTAATAGTTATAATGGCAGGGACTGGATATAAGTCTCTCTTTTCAATGTCATTTTAAGTACGAATGGATGTTAAGTCAAGGACCACCTGTAACTTTCCTTTCCTTTCCTTTCCTTTCCTTTCCTTTCCTTTCCTTTCCT
>BLBF01000007.1:824274-883323 GCA_015471245.1 Laticauda colubrina
TTTCCTTTCCTTTCCTTTCCTTTCCTTTCCTTTCCTTTCCTTTCCTTCCCTTCCCTTCCCTTCCCTTCCCTTCCCTTCCCTTCCCTTCCCTCTACTTTATGTACTCTACTGTGCAATTAACACCCAGTATTAATTTGAGGCAAGAATTAATGTGTACACAAAAGTTCAAGATGATCTGAAACAATCCTGTAGACTACAAAATTAGAATTTCAATGTTTCTACAGTTTGTGGAAATCGTACCAGGATATCTGAGCAAAGGTGCTCATTGCTTACTCCTAAGTGAACTACTGGATTCAATTAAACAGTCTTCAAAATGTTGACTTTCCACTGAAAGTGCCATAGAAAACCAGTCTAAGTAGCTTCAAGATAGTGATGTAGTTTTACTAGCACATTCCCAAGAAAATCACATCCATGTATTGATCAGATGCCAAACTGGACCGAAGAGTACTTTTTAGCACACATAAAATAAAATGATAATGTCTTCTGCATTATAGGGAAGAAAAATCAACGCTGCTGTTTGGAAATGAAGTATAATAGTTGTCCAGGTTAAACTGCTGAGTCTTAGAGTCAGACTAAGGGATTATTGAATGAGCAAATTTCTTCCACTATAAAACTAAAACAAATACTATAGATCCTTTAAACTTGCTCCATTAAGTAATATTGTATAAGTTGTGGCAAGTATAAAACAACAAAAGATTGAGGCTTGCATATTATTTATTTCCATGTTTTATTGGCTTGTTCCAAAAATCAACAATTTCTAGTCATACCACTTTTTTTTTTATTATTTTATTTTAGAAAATTTATTTTGCTGCCTATTCACACATGGTGACTCAAGGCGGCTTACACAAATATAAAACATCATATAAAAAGAAAAAATAAAATAATACAATTTAAAATCTGATTTGTTACCTTGTTTTAAGCAAACCACAATTTCTACATTCAAATAACTGGAACACTGCAATTTAAATAAGCAACCAATAGATTTATCTCCTCACCAGATTAAAAGAGGGGGGACACTATATTTCAGAAAACCGCTACAAATATCCTACAGATACACATCTTTCCAAAACACAATTAGCAGTTTGCAAGTAAATAAAGTAAAGCTGAAACTTAATGAAATTTAAATATATTGATTTTACAAAGGAAAATAAAATCTTCATTTTTATATTAGTTCCACATAATGTTCAGTCATTCAAGACAATCAGCTATTTGATTATATTTAGTTGAAAGCTGTTATCTATAAACATTAATCAAATCTTTATAATAACATACATATTTTAATATTGGCATTACTTTATTACTTACTGTTTTGTTATCCACTTATCTTATTAAAATAATGTGTAAAATTGGCTAATTTCTTATTATAAAAAGCAGTCAGTTTCATGCAGCTTCTATTTTTTTGAAGCTTCTTTTGGGGGGGGGAGGTTCATTTTAAATTAATCTTCTTAATAGCTCTTTTTAACTACATGTATAAATCGTGGTGCTTAGTATAGATCTATGAATCTCTTCTCTATAATTTTATTCCATATTCACTTATATTGCATAGGGAATTTCATGATATTATAAGAAGAGCAAGAACAGCTATTCTTGTAAACTATCAATTATCCAAACTTTAACTGTTCCCAAAGTTTCAAGATTTCCTTTTCTTTGTGTAAAAATTATGTTTTACTGCACTTCCAATAGTTTCTCTTTTTTATTAAATACAGCAGTTTTTAAACCTTGGTTAGATTAACTTTTTGACACATTGTGCTTCAGTAGCTGAAATAATTCTATATTTTACATATTTCAAGGAAACATTTTTCTTTTCCTCACACACCAAAAATTCGGAACATAAAGTAATTTTTCAGGTAATTTTTCATACACTGTAGCTTTGGTTTCAATCTGGGCCACTGAAAGATAAGATTTAAGATCTCTGACTACCTACAAATAATTTAATGGTACTCTAGCATTTTCAAAAGCAGGAAATATTAAGAAAAAAATAAAGCTTTTGAGATGTGATAAATAATTTGGCTTTCTAAGTTTCAAACATACTATATAACATCTTAAGCCCATGTCACACTGGCCAACGGATGCAAAAAGGACATAGCGGACGAGCAAAATATTCCATCCATTGTTATCCGCTCTCAAAAGGGGCAAAAATTTGCATAACTGGAGCGGATAACACGGACGCGGGGAGGATGCAGGGCGGATGGAAAGCGGATGCGGAACGGAAGCCCAGCGGATGGAAGCGGATGGGAGCGGATGGCGCAACCGCAGGGCTTCCGGGGGGCCTCAGCGAAGCGGACGCGGAACGGATACAGCGGATGCAGAACGGACGCCGAACGGATGAAGCGGATGCACAGCGGATGCATAGTGGATGCACAGCGGAAGCCTAGCGGATGCCTGGCGTTAATTGCGTATGCGGGGAGGATGCATTGCGTCAGCCCCGCGGATATAATGGAAGCAGCTCGGAAGCAGGTCGCCATTCAGAGGGAAGACCTGCTGCCAGAAGGCTTGGCTGCCTTGCCTGCCCTACCTGCATGTCTGCCTGCCAGCCTTGCTGCCACCCTCTCTGCCAGCCTCCCTGCAAGCCAGCAATCCCACAACCATGCTGAAGCACAACAAGCCTCAGCCATCTGCTGCCAGCCCTTTCAAGAGGGACAGGGCTACCATCCCGCCCCCTGGCCCTCACTCTGGTTCTGCTGGGGCTTCTGCAGCACGGGCTCGCTCTTCTGGGGCTGGGGCTTCTGCTGCTTCTGCTTCTGGAGGAGCTGATGACAAGCACTCCAGCACCAGCCACCTCCACAGCACCTGCACCCTTCACCGCTGAGACTGAGCGACCAAGAGGAGTGCCAGAGACTCATTTTTGTCTTATAGCTTGTTGTTAATAAAGTCTATTTTTGATTCACACACTTGCTTCATTTCTTTCTTTTAATAAAGTCTTGCTGGAAACTTTTAGAAATGGTTTAAGCCTTTGCATGCTTGTGGGATGGGTTAAGATAGCTGTGGGATGGGCAGGGATACCTGTGGGATGGGCAGGGATACCTTTGGTATGGGTAATAGCTGTGGGATAGATAAGCCTCCAGTGCAAGCATTGTGGGACTATATGGTCCACCCTCCCAGGTGCCACACCTATGGCCCTTTATTATCAATAACGATATAATCAATCATCCACACATGTCAACATAAACACAACTCTTTATTAAACGCCCTGTTCATTGTAACCCAACCAAACATACATGGCCCAATCTCATCCGCGTGATGAGACAGGCTGAAGGAAGCATCCATTAATCATCTATCATCCTGTCTTGCCACTCCACTGCTCCAGCTGGGGAGTTGCACCAGTGTCTCAGGAGGTTGCGCTGCTTCTTCGCCTCACGTGAGGCTCTGTTGGGGCCTTGCACATCCTCAGTGTCGATCAGGTTTTGCCCTTGCCTCCATTCCCCAGGCTCCATGTCCCCATTGCCTTATTGATGGTCCACAAGCCTGTTCTGCAAGACTGGGTAGCGGGTGCGCATGAGATTGTGCAGGATGCAGCAACTCCTCATGGACTCTGGGCTATGCTGCATGGTGGTGAGAAGTACCTGGAACCTGTTGGCCAGGATGCCAAAGGCGTTCTCCACCACCCGTCTTGCCCTGAACAACCTGTAGTTGAAGATCCTCTCTTCACGGGTGACGTATTTGGAGGTATAGGGCTTCATGAGATAGGTTGTGAGGGAGAAGGCGTCATCCCCCACGATGAAGTAGGGCACATCTTGCGTGTCGTTGGGCAGCGGGTCTGGATCTGGGAAGCCCACCATGAGCCCACCTCCTTGAGGTGACTGGCGTTGTATACCTGGGCATCTGAAGATGAGCCGTTGCCTGAAGCATCGATGTACATGAACTTGTAGTCAGCATCAACCATGGCGAAGAGGATGATGCTGAAGAAGCCCTTGTAGTTGTGATAAGTGGACCCCGACTTGGCTGGTGCTTTGCAGGCCACGTGCTTCCCATCGATGGCTCCAACGGTGTGGGGGAAGTTCCACTTCTCATACCACTGCTCTGCAACTTTCTTCCATCCTTCTTCAGTGGAGGGGCACTGGAGGAGCTCCTCCTTGTATTCTTCGATGATGGCCTGCACCACTTATCTGACAACAAAGCTGATGGTGCTGGGTGGCACCCTCCAGCCATACTGCATGCTCCTGTAGGTGGTCCCTGAGGCCAGGTGGCGCAGAGTGAGTGCCACCTTGAGCCCAGGTTCCAGGCTGGGCAGGAAGTTGGTGTTTGTCTTGATCAACCTGGGTGTCAGGCACTGCACAACTTCGTCAAACATGGCTGGAGGCATCCTCATGAAGTTCTGGAACGCCCCAGTGTCTTCGCTCCTGAGCTCCACCATCAGCTTGTTGTATAGTCCGTCCTCTGCTCTTCTGGCAAACCATCTTTGGACCCAGACTTTTTTTGGATGGCTCCTTTTCTTCGCATAGTAGAGTTCACAGAGCCTGTAGATGGTTTCGCACTGTTGCAGAAAGATGGTGGCTGCCGAAAGGACTTTGTCACAATCCACGGTGGACATGACTGGATGCTGTGGAAGAGGAAGAGTCAGATGAAGGCTGCAGAGGTCTGCACAGCTAGGCTGCTGGTCTGAAAGTGAGATGCAGACGAGTTGCTCCCCCTTTTTATGGGCAGTATAGGTGTCCCTTTGCATCCTCTAGGCATCCTCTAGACATCCTTAATATCCGAGATAGGTCCCCTCTACAAATGTTTTTTCTGCTTTAAACGCTTTGTTTCCGCTAGGCATCCGTTCTGCATCCTTTCTGCGTCCATTCCGCTTCTTCCCTGCGTCCGAGCGGATGCGAGTTGCGCGAATGCGCAGCGGATGCCTAGCGGATATAGCGGATGCGTAACGGATGCGTAGCGGATGCAGAATGGACGAACTGGATACATTTTCCCCGCAAAAGTTTTGGGCAGCCCAAAACTTTCGGAGCGGATGAAACGTCAATAAACGGATGCTGGACGGATAGAGAGGAAGCCAAACGGAGGCAGTGAGTACATCGCGTTTTCGAACGGATGGCAAGGTTTTTTGTCCGTTTTACATCCTCTTTGCATCCGTTGGTTCAGTGTGACATGGGCTTTAAGGATAGTCTATTTTAGTAGATTTCATATGAGAAGGTATTTAGACAAATCTAAAAACAAAAACATAGAATTCGTACATTCTTAGGTCTTCAACCCCAGTAACCTCAGGAGTGTTAGGAAATTATCAGCAATTACTGAAAAAGGAAAGATGTGAAAATCTATTAACCATAAAAAAGTGTTTTTCTATTATATTAGAAAAAGAGGACATAGATACAATAGAGGTATTCCTCAACTTACAATTGTTCATTTATCAGCCCTTCAAAGTTACCATGGTGCTGAAAAATGATACAATCAGACACTGCATTTAAGATCATCAGTCTTATGGTCAAAATTTGGGTGCTTGGCAACTGACATTTACAATTATTATTGTGCGGGGTGTGGGTGGGTGTCAAGTGAGCACCATTTTTAATCTTCTTAGTGGGGTTTCAATAAGCAAAGTCAATGCAGAAAGCCAGATTCATTTATTCACTTAATGGCCATAGCAATAAAGATCATAAAATCGAGGCAGACTTAGTGATCATTTAATAACAGAAATTTCAGTCCCAATTATGGATTTAAATCGAGGACTACCTGCAGTTAAAATTACAATAATTTTGGTCTTCTATAAACACCAAGAGAGCTTTATGCTCCAAATTTACTGATAAGGAGAAGGCACCATACATTTTTCTATTTCAGCTCCTTTGTGGCTAGTCTTTTGCAGACAAAAGGCTTCCCATCTTAACAGAATCCTATATACCATGCTATGTCTTACAGCAACCCTAACCTGCAACATATAAAGCCATCTTTAAGCCACCTGTGGTTGATTTAAAATTCTTCAATGTC
The DNA here is from genome assembly GCA_015471245.1 of Laticauda colubrina. Taxonomy (NCBI): domain Eukaryota; kingdom Metazoa; phylum Chordata; class Lepidosauria; order Squamata; family Elapidae; genus Laticauda; species Laticauda colubrina. Next base: position 830,188 of record BLBF01000007.1, read on the forward strand.
AAATACTACTCTCATTAGTGTTAAAACATCTCAAGATGAGGTTATGGTTAAGAAAGAAGAAAATTTATCTGAAAGGTTACTTTTCATTTTTATTATTTTACAAAGTAGTTCTTTGTAAAGAAGTAGTTAGTACTGTATCAGGGCCCTGGGAAATTCTATCCTATCAATGTGCAGCTTTATTGATTACATTCTGAGTACCATAGTCTGATTAATTCCCTATAATATGGCACCAGCAACATTTGAAGACAACTAACAGTCCAATTTACATAGTTATGTTAAAGTTCATTAAGTGTTAAAAGAGTGATGCAGTGTCTCCCTATTTCTCTTGGGAATAGCTCAGTCGCTTAATGATACATTTTTAAGTGGTTTGAATACCTATTTGGTGACCTTATTTGATGTTTTCAGGCAGCTAGTGTGGGTTAAACAATCTTCAGTTACAAGTATAGTACAATCCAATGCTTATTTGAAAAGCACATTAAATCAATCTGCATCAGATTGCAACCAAATCGACCTCCCAAAAATAATGTCTTTCAAGCAAATTGGTCTTCAGCTTCCATTATTGCCTGCCATTTTGCCTGTGATTGGTACAATCCCACACAGGCAGTCTCCAGATCAAGAACATCTGATATATGGACTACCTATGCTTACAACAGGCTGTCAATTACTAAAAATGGCAGAAAGTATCGTTCTTCCTTGAGCCGATGAAGCTTCACATATTATGTTTTTATAACCTGCTGAATTGTATTCTTGTAAGGGTAACATGCAACTTGTTGTAAGTACAGGTAGTCCACAAATATTGCCAAAAGTTCATGAAAATATTGCATGGTTTCTAAGGTTCACTGCTCAAGAAGAATCATCACCTGCCATTTTCAGTACAGGTAGTTCTCAACTTACAGCCATAACGGAGCCTGCCCTTTCATGGTCATAACTCGTGACAGTCATCAATTGGGTCACTCACATGACCAATCCAATTTTATGACCATTTCTGTGGTAGTCATTAAGCAAACACTATGATTATGGTGTGCTTGTCATGGCTATTAAGCAGATGCTGCAGGCATTAGGTCAACCAATGGTTCAGTATTGGCCAGTTATGCTAAAGCACAGAATTAAAATGTCTTCTTGTGTGACCATGGGATATTGCAAATGGCTGTAAATGCAGCCCGGCTGCCTAGTACCTGAAGTATAATCACATAACTGCAGAGGTGCCAACTTTGGGAACTTTGAATCAGCTCATAAGTATTTCCAGGGAAGATCATTGTAACAATGGCGAAGTAACCCATCATGTGAAGAGGACTATGTGAAAATAGACTGTCCATTTGTAAGTGCAAATTCCAACTTACATACAAATTCAACTTAAGAAGCCACCTTGTTCTTCACTCGGGGATTCTTGTACAAAATTCTCTGGAGAATCTTAGTAAACACAGTTAAGTCTTACTCCTAAATAACAAATTTTGTACAAGAATCCAGATAGCAGATAATCAGAATTGGAAGGGACCTTGTAGGTCATCTAGTCCAACCCCCCACCCAAGCGGAAGACCTACCCCATTTCTGACAAATGGCAGTCCAATCTCTTCTTGAAAGTCTCAAGTGATGGCGCTCTCACAACTTCTGAGGGCAACTTCTGTTGGTTGTTCTCACTGTCAGAAAGTTTCTCCTTATTTCCAGGTTAAATCCATCCATTATTCCTTGTCTGGTTAGAGGTGCTTTTGAAAATAGCTTGACCTCTTCCTCTCTGTGGCAGTCCCTCAAATATTGGAAGACCGCTATCATGTCTCCCCTGCTCCTTCTCTTCACTACACTAGCCATGCCCAGTTCCTGCAACCGTTCTTCGTATGTTTTAGCCTCCAGTCCCCTAATCATCCTGGTTGCTCTTCACTGTACTTTTTCTCGAGTCTCAACATCTTTTTTATAATGTGGTGACCAAAACTGAATGCAGTACTCTAGGTGTGGTCTTACTAAGGCTTTATAGAGTGGTATTAGTACCTCATTTGATCTTAATTGTATCAGCTTTTTTAACTGCTGCTGTTGCACCCTGCTGGCTCATATTTAGCTGGTTGTCCACGAAGACTCCAAGATCCTTCTTACAGTTCCTGCTATTGACTCTGATTTCACCCAATCTATCTGTGTACTTTTGGTTTTTCTTGCCTAAGTGTAGGACTTTACTTTTCTCTACATTGAATTTCATTTTGTTCGATATGCCCAGTATTCTAGTCTGTCAAGATCCACCTGGATCTTGAGCCCACCTTCTTGGGTGTTAGCTGTTCCTGCCAGCTTAGTATCATCTGCAAATTTGGTAAGTTCTCCTTCTATTCCCTCATCTAAGTCGTTAATGAAGATATTGAAGAGTCCTGGGCCTAAGACAGAACCTTGTGGCACCTCACTGCTTACTTCCCCCCATGTAGACTTAGACCCATTAAGGACTACTCGTCAGCCAGTTGCGAATTCATCTGGTGATGGTACTATCTATCCCACTTTTTTCTAGCTTACCAAAAAGTAGGTTGTGGTCTACTTTGTTGACTGCCTTGCTGAAATCTAAGTATATTATGTCCACAGTATCTCTCTGGTCTACTAATTTAGTCACTATGTTGAAGAATGAAATAAGATTGGTTTGGCGTGATCTGTTTTGAACAAACTCGTGATTACTTTACTTGTTTCTAGACGTTGGCAGATCTGTTTTTTTATTATCTTTTCCAGTATCTTCCTGGGTATTGATGTTAGGCTGATTGGTCTATAGTTTCGTGGGTCTGTTTTTTTTTTTCCTTTTTTTGAAGATGAAAACCACATCAGCTCTTTTCCAGTCCTCTGGTACTTCCCCGATGCTCCAGGATTTTTGAAAGATCTGGTGCAGTGGTTCTGAGATGCCCTCTGCCAGCTCCTTTGAAACTCTGGGATGTAATCCATCAGGCCCCGGTGATTTGTTTTCATCAAGATCAGACAGGTGTTCTCTTCCTATTTTTTTGCTTATTTTAACTTTTATTTCTGGTCTGTCTTTTACAGTTATGTTTTTGGTGAGTTGAGCTATAGTTTGTTTTTGCGTGAAGACCAATGCAAAGAATGAGTTAGGCAGCTCTGCTTTCTCTCTGTTGCCTGTTACTTCCTTGCCGTCTTCTCTTTTTAGTGGGCCAACTGTTTCCTTGATTTTTTTCTTGTTATTTATATGTTGGAAGAAACTTTTTTCATTATCTTTGACTTTTGTTGCAAGTCTTTGTTTGTTCTGAGCCTTTGCTATCCTGACTTTGTCTTTGCAGATTCTGGCTATCTGCTGATATTCTACCTTATTTGTATGTCTCTCTTTTTCCCTTTTTTGTAGTTGTCCTTTATTTCTTTCAATTTGCCAAAGCGATTTTTGTGCAGCCATGCTGGTTTCTTCTTGAATTTCTTGTTTTTCTTTCGCAGTGGTATTTTGCTGGTCTGGGCTTCTATGATCGTACTTTTCAGAGTTCCCTAAGATTCTTGAGTTGTTTTTCCTTTTAGGATTTTCATCCATGGAAACCTTCCCAAGTTCTCTCTGAGATTATTAAAATCAACTTTTTTAAAATCTAAGACTCTGGTGTCATTATGTTCTGTTGTTTGTATTTGTGTTATGTTGAATTCTAGTATTACATGGTCACTCTCATCCAAGGAGAGGTGGTATTCAGCAGGTTTTGACCAGTTTTGGAGAACCGGTATCGGAAATTTTGATTAGTTCAGAGAACCAGCAAATACTACCTCTGACTGGAGATTTTACAGTATCCTTCTCCTGCCATGCCCACCAAACCATGCCCACAGAACCGGTAGAAAAAAAAATTGAATCCCATCACTGCACCCAAGGTTCCTGCAGTTCCAACTCCCTATATCACTTCTTCTCTATTTGTAAGAATTAAGTCCAGTATGGCTGTCCCTCTAATTCCATCCTCTACGTTTTGGACAACAAAGTTTTCAGCTAGGTTGATTAGGAACCTTTTTGATTTTTCACTTGGTGCACAATTAGTTTTCCAATTGATATCAGGATAATTGAAGTCCCCTATTACTATTGTATTGTGCTTCCTGCATATATTTGTTAGTTGGTTGGCAAAAAGATCATCTATTTTTTTCTGTTTGGTTGGGGGGCCTATAATATATACCTATGGCCATGTCATTCTTTTTTTCTTTTATATTGACCCATGTGCATTCTAGGAGGTTTTCATCTTTGGTTTCATATATTTCTGAAGCAATATCGTCGTCCTTTATATACAGTGCAGCTCAAACACCTCTTTTATGGGGTCTGGGTTTTTTGAACAATTTGTATCCTTTTACCAGTATGTTCCAATCAAGCATTTCATCCCACCAAGTTTCTGTTATTCCAACTTATCTACCTTCATGTGTTAGCAGTTCAAGTTCACCCTGTTCGTATATAGGCACTTGAGATATTTATGTCTGACGCTGTGTTTACTGTCTCCATAACCTGTGTTGTGCCCAACTGCCCCTACTTTCTTACCAACTGTTTGATTAGTGCACATGGTATGGCGTCCGCTACTAAATGCTTGGTTTTGCTTGACAACAAGGTTGGTAATCTTATCTGCACAAACATACCATAATATGCTGAGGAATTTTGTGAAAATTTCTCCTTACGAATGAAGGCGAATATACGTATCCCAGGATAATGATGCAGGACCCAATCTGGGTCGGTCACTGGGACCAGATGTTTTATCTTCCAAGCTTGCAGTCTTGTGCTGGAGCCCATCTCAGGGAACTTCTCTCTGACTAGAAAATGAGCTCCAGCATGAGTCTGAAAGATCAGAAGACAGATGATATATATATATATAATTTATTTCTTTATTTTCTGGCTGATAGGTTTTTTTGAATGCAGAGAGAATAGAATCAGAAATAGAGTTGAAGGATAAAGCGTAGTTCCCTGTAGGATAAGCAAGTCTGACTTGTGCCTATGCATACATCTTATCCTCTCCCTCCTTGCTGTGTAAATATATTCCTATGATATTTACACCGTAGTTTTGAAAATATATAAGGCCAGCAAATGCAGTAAACTGGGATTTAATATCATCTCCTTTGTTCTTTTATCATGTAAAAATGACTGTTTAATAGAGTTGAGAAGTCAAGACTGTGTTCTCAAGGAAAGTAACCTAGTAAACATTGGAATTTTTTAACTCTCCACTCCTACAAGGATAGAAGAAGAGCTGAACTCAAAGGGGGAAATCTAATTTCAAAAACCCTCTCTAGATCTCGAAGTGATTTGTTTAGGGTTTTCCTGTCTACATTATTTCCAGACCCAGTTGTTAATTGTAAAAAAAATAAGTCGATCTGGGTAGATTTAAGGCCATTTCCATAGACAATTCTTCCATCACAAAAAATACGGAAAACAAAGCACACATTTAATTCTTTATAACATTAACATTTTTATTACATATAGCAAAAGGATACAGCAAAAAAAATATTTTTTCTTATTTTACACCGGACAGCAATGTTTTCTTCTAGATAAAATATCAAAAAGAGATATGTGAAAGGAGTCTACAATTCCAAGACTTACAGAACACATTGTTATCTGTTTTGATAAAGGTAAATACCACCTATCATTTTATGCAACTTTACCTATGTGTCAGCATTTTGGAAAACAGTGAAACATAACATGTGAATGTAAAATCATACTGAATCAGGCTAAGACCTAATTTAGGTAGTGTTCTGTTTCCCAAATCAGCATTCAAATGCCCCTGGGATACACAGAAGCACAAAATGGAGACACAATCCCTTTGCTATTGCAGCTACTCAGCAACTAGTATTGGAACCACATTGCCCATAATCTGAAGATGACAATGAGTCATCAATAATTTGTCTAACATTGCAATGGAATTTTGGATTGGACAAATGGCCAATCCCACCATAAATAAGGGGGAAATAATGAAAACTGAAGGAATTGAGGTACCCTATGTTATGGGAATTAAGTAGACTCTGAATGAAGATGATCACTACAAATACCTGGGCATCCTTCAAGCTGACAGCATCAAGCACACTAAAGTCAAGACAAAGTTGGGAAGCAAAGACATCATAAGAGTGAGGATATCTTAATTCAGTGGAGGAAATGTCATAAATGCAATTAACACCTGGGCAATTCATTAGAAACATAGCCGAAATAGTGGACTGGATTCAAACAGAAAAAAAGCTGAAGAAGTTGAAGAAGAAAAAAGGGCATTGGAAAAATATTGGAAGGACAGTAAAGATGATCCACTGAAGCTAGTATAACATATCGGCTTACTAAATATTGAAGAGACCAAACTGGCCTTCAAGAAAGACCATATGAAGAATGGAAAAGAGACAAAATATTATATGGCCAGTATATAAAAAGCAGCAGGAAAAATAGATGACAATGGCAATGGTTAGGAGCAGAAAAATTAAAGAAAAAAAACAGAGGACTAATTCTGGATGCACAAAACTAAGCCTTAAAGAACAAATGCATACAAAACCAAAATTGAAAAGAAAACAGAAAGCAAATGCTGCCTCTGGAAAGAAACTGAAGATGGTACAGACTGACTAGAAACAACGGCATAACAAAATAGCAACCATAGTGGATTGGAAGATCTGCAAAAAATACAATTGCCTATAAGCAAAAGCTGATAGAACCATAAAATAAAAAAGTAATAAAAATGATGAAGTTAAAAGTACTCTGTGGGGTTTTAGAATTCAAACAGGCAAAGCACCTACCACATAACACCCCAGATTGAAGAACTGTTAATAAGATAAAAAAAGTCTGACTAGTGGATGTGGCAGTATCTAGAACTGGCAGAAGAGAAGAGAAAGAACTGGAGAAAAATCACAAAATACAAATACCTGCAAATAGTAGAAAGACTATGACAAAAGAAAGTCAAGATAGGACCAATAGCAATAGGCATCTTGGGTGTAATCCCAAAACATCTGGAGCACTCCTTGGACACCATCAGCATTCACAAAATTGCCATTGGTCAATTTGCAAAAGGTAGTGTTACTCGCAGTAGATTCAAGAAGTGGATAAAACTGCAAAATCTAGTCTAAACATCTGACTGTCAGACCAGTTATAACAACAATGAAACAAAAAACAACAAAACAGAAAATAAAATACCTCAACTTAGTAAAATGTATGTGGTCACTAGGAATCAAACATTACTTCATGGCATATAATCAACTGATTATGATATAGCACCCAAAATTCAAGGAAAAAGTATGTTTATATACTGCCACCAGAAAAAGGTAAATATTAATTTGAAAGTCTTTCTGTATTTTAAGCAGCTCCATCCAACTTAGAGCAACAAATGTCTGGTCTGTGTGTGGGGGAGGGGGGTGTTATAAGGAAATTCAAAGCCCTAAAATAAAATGCTCAAGTATGAAGAATTCAATATGGGATTCTACGTATCAACTCTCCTCTGGCATATATTTCAACTCCTTATCCCAAATTTTCTGTCTCCCCCCCCCCCAATACTTAGCATTCCAAGCTCACCCAACCCACAGTCAGTCATTTGAGATGAAATAATTGGCTATTGGTATTTTTCTGTACTTTCTTTTTTTAATATAATCTGTATTCAAAGTTTTAACAATAATAATAAGAACTGAAATACAACTGAAATATTTCATAAAACGTATTTCATAAACTGAAATACAACAGAGAAAACAAAATGGAAAGAGAAATAAAAGAAAAGCTTACTTTCTGGAAGTCCCTTAAAAACTGGTTTTATCATCAGGTCTGGGTTCTCACCAAACAGGTGAGATCCCCTTGCTAATCAAATCTCGACTGTGCCATATAGTTTTCTAATTTTTAATAATGTTTGGGTTTTTTGCATGTATATTGTTTCATATCTTTGTGTATGCCACCCAAAAGCACCTCATTTGAGATAGGCAGCTATATAAATTTGATATATAAAAAATACATAAATAAAAAGAGAAAGTTAAAAATACAATAAGAACAAAAGTAGAACTAGAAGGAAATACAAAAAAGAAATAGAAAAATATATAAAGATGTGGCTTCCAATATTCTTCACAGCCGTTAGTACTACAATTATATCTTAACCTCTCTTCTAATGTACTTCAACAAGCTTTGAGATTCTCACAAACCTGTGGGTATATCTCCCTCTTGTGTACAGATGGGACTGTTTTGGTTATATAAAGATTTTTTATTTTTATTTTTTGGAGAATTACTATTAGGAGAAAAAGGGATTACATCTCTGTTGGTTTTACCTGGAATTAATCATGTGCATTTCTATCCCAGTGTGACAGATCTACAAAAAAGTAGGACAGAGAAGAGAAGCCTAGTCTATTCAGTCAGATACTTAGACTGAAGCAGGAATATGTTCAACATTGATATTCTCTCCTAAGTGATTGTTTTAAATTTGTGGATTTGAAAAACAAGTGTTATTTCCATTACATTGTTCAAAGCAGCTACGCTATACTTCTAAGCAGCCTCCCTTCAAAACCAAGATCTGCTTAGCCTTCTTAATACTCTTCAACCCACTACAGAGCTCAGTCAAAAGCTATCTTTCCTTAGTCTCTAATTAGACAACCATAATGAAATCTGTTTTCCAATTTAACACTTTAATATATTCTGAAGCACAATGCTCTCGTAATGGATTTTAACACATTCTTACAGCTCAGAGAAAATAACAGATATGGATGACCATGAAACATAACTGAACAAGCTGATGACTTCTCAGAAGCATTTACAATCAGTCCATGCTTCAAACCAACTCTTTAGCAGGACAGTTTTAATATTTATATATCTATTAATACATGGGTAGAAGTCAGTCCCTTGATTTTTATTTTAAATAAAATGCATTTTGAAAGCATTTCAAAGCAAATCACTGTATCTTAGGCAGGTTTTTAAGGTACGAAACAGGCAAAATCAGTAAGCTATTAAGTCATTTTTCAGCTGCCCTGTATCTAGAAAGTGGATCATATTCTGTATTTCTTAATAATTACTTTCAAACATATACTATATTCAGCTTAATTTCTGTGATACACTTACAATCATGATGGTATAAGTTTTTCCTCATAATTAATGTTATATATTAAAATAAAATCTATGTAACAAGAAGTAAACAGAAAAAAATAGACTGAATTAGAATTTAGAAAAATGAAGAATAGTTATGCTACATACAACAATACCATTGAGGAACTGGGTACTGTATTCCACTATATCTGCTTCCCCCAGTTATGGACCCTGAAAGCTAAAAGTTGACTGCTGTCATAAGACACACAGACCAGATCCCATCAAAGAACTCACCCACCCCCCAAAAAAGACAGTGGTAGCATTAGCTAACCAAGGAAACCAAAGTATAACAGCAAAATGAAGAAAAAGTAGGAAGCCATATAAGCTCTTGCTATATTGTTTGATCACTTTTCCACCCATTTTTATTCCAGCAATGTCAAACTGAATATCTGTATTACAAGTTAATTATGATCCCTATAACTTTTTTGTTTTCCTGTGCAAGCTATAATTATTAAAGGAAAAAAATAATGATAAGTGGTAACATAGAAGCTATTTCTTGTTGGATTTTACACTGACTTTCCCACAAAAGAATAATTTGGGGATGCTGATGTTGTCACACACTGTGTCTCACATTTTTGTCAACACAAACGATATTAAATGTTGGAAGCTCCAAACAAGATTAAGGGGAAAAGAAATTAGGTAGATTGTAAGTGGTTATGGAAATGGGTTGAAGTATACAGTTACCAGCATTTAATAAAATATTGTGATATAATACTGCAACAGTAGTGGTCTTTATTTTCTATTGAGAAAGAAGGGAGGGAGGGAGGAAAGGCCAGAGGTTTTTTTTGGATTCCATCTGCGGGCTTCAGATTATAAAATAAATTGGGGCTTTGGGGGGGGTTTATTTGAAATGGCTGTCCTCTGATAATATATAATAGTATAAGAATTGGTATCAGCAAACTCAATTCTATCTATACTGATTTGTTAAAAAGTAATGTTAAATTTAATGTTAACTTAACTTGGTTAACTTAACCAAGATAACAAAATGCACAATATCACTGCATCAGCCGTTATTCAGTCAGTCCTTGAGCAAAAAAAAACAACCAGCCAAATTTCAAGATGAATTCCACAGGAGATACCTGCAATCTTCTGGTGAAACTTTCTGGACCAGTGCTCCTAAAAATAAAATAAACTGCTGCAATGACTTGGATTGGTTATTTTCCTAACGACTAACATCTCCTACTTTCAATATTGTTGTGACCAGTAGGATAGATGCTATGGCAAGAGCTGAGCTATTTTATAACACTGCTCACCTAGTTCTATTATTTCTGAACTGGGAAAATATTCATCACTGGATTACATTCCATGAGCTTTCCAAAAATCTATTGGAAATCCACTGGACAAGGTGGATTTAAAGCAATAACTCCCAAAGCTACTGATCTTGTCACACATTTTCATCGAAACTGGCCTATCCATCATACATAAGGATCAAATGAATAAACAAATTAAAGATGCTTCACTCAAGCTTGTGGATACAGCTCTGCCTTACCTATTCTTACCACTGCCTTTTCCAGTCACTCCAAATATATTTTTATTTTTAAGGGTTCTTTTGATCTATGAGCCAGACCAGATCAGACCAGTCAACTATTGAATCCAGACCAATTGACAAGCATATTATTTCTGCATTAGATATATGTCATATTGAACTCACAGAATACTATGGAAATTATTCAAACTGACATTGAGAAAGACTGTTTTATTATGGCTAGAAAACATGGTTCAGAGCCATCCAAGCTGGTTCCCTAGCATCCTTGCAAAATTTGAAAAAAATATTTGACAAATTTATATCCGTATTTCCCGTATGTATATATTAAAAGCTTTTTCACCATTAAAAATCAATTAAAATTTTGGAAAGCGATATAATTAAGCTATATTTAACTGATAAACTAGTTTGCTGTATTTTCGTGGTGAACATGCTAGCTAGAAACCAAGAGACTGAGTTCTAGTCCTCCCTTTGACATGAAAGCTGGCTGGGTGACTTTGGGTCAGATGTTCTCTCTCAGCCCAACTCATCTCACAGGGTTATTCTTATGGGGAAGAAATATTAGGTATATTTGCCGCTTTGAATTATACATAAAAAGATGGGATAAAAATATTATTATTCTAAGAACAAATTAGAACTATAGTTTAAAAAATACTTTGTACTAATTCTATATCATGAAAATTACCGATCTACTCTTCAGTTCTTCCAAAATGGTTGCTTTCCTTTCAGCATCCTTTGAAACATTAATCTTAGTGCATAAGCCTCCATATCTGGAAAGAAAAGGCAACCTTATTGTAAGGGTTTCTTTCATGTAATGCCTTTTGGGTGCACAGTAAAACAGCCAATCATTTCTCATCCAATAATTTTAAATTTAAATGTAATGTGCATTTCTTGATGGTACAAACCTGATCAATACATGTTAATTTATAACTCAACATTTTACAATACCAAGAAGGGCACAGATTCCATAATTTTCATTATTGATATGCTATTTCTGCCTCTGTAGATTGACAGTAGGAATGTCCATTGCTCCTTTATATTCTGCCCCCAACTGGTCTTTGCTATACTATCTGACTTAATGAACTACTCTGCCTGGATTGCTCATCTCAGTCACTGCATAAGGACAGAACAATCCTGCCTAAGCTATATATATTCAATCAAGGAAACAGACTTTGAAAGCTTAAAAGTTTCTAACAAGATCAATTGGCAATTAGCCTGGACAAATCTATTTTGATAAAATGAAAAAATGTAAATTACCGCTCATGATGCACAGGATGCTCATTGATAATACCATAGATTAATATTGGTTTAAATCTATGTTAATAAATTATAATTATTTTTAAACAGAAGTAACATATTTTATTTTTTTTTATAGGAAAAGAAAAAGAACCTCATTTCCTAAGGTGTTAACGTTTCTATATATTTGGCACCAATATTTGCAACTATTTTTTAAAAAAAATATTTCTCACATTTTAATCCCTTCATTTTAGAAAAAGTTTTTTTTAAAGTATGTAATAATTTATTTATTTCATGTTCAGATTAAGATATTGTAATTCAAACTCAGAGTATTTTAAATTATCGCCCATTAATAAGTCAGATCTTTATTAGAGTTGCATTCTATTGCATTGTAAGTAGATCACGAGAGCAGGTTATTTGCAATCCTCTTGCTTCCTCTTTAAATAGTAAAGTTGCAGCAGAATCCAACAGGCCGTTCTTCCTCCATAAAATATTGTCTAAGTACAAGATTATTATTATTATTTTGATATTTAGAGTTTAAAGATCCTTTATGAAACACCAATAAAATTGCAACCAAATTTTGGACATCTTAATAAAAGTGAAAGTTAGTTCATGGTAAATTATATATCTGGTCTATATTACATTTTAAAATATATGCAATTAGTGTATCTTTTAAAAAGTTTTGTGCACATATATATATTAGTGTACATGACCTTAATTTCAAAAATATTTGTTCACAAACTAGTTAAATATAAAAGGGATAGATAGGGAAATGGAGAGAATAATGAGGCTGAAATGAAAATGATAATACAGAAGCAAATAGCAAGGTGCCACTGATCAAGATGCAAAGAAATTATGGCGAACTAACATTAATAATTACAATACATAATACAAAATTATGGAACTAGTGCCCTGTAAGCAGTTGTCCATGAATAGGTGACAATAATGCTCTTGAGCTGTACATAACAGGGAACTTTCCCTAAGATTTCTTCAATATATACTTGAAAAAACGGAGTGAGATAGTAGCATTAACATTTTCATGTTGCTAACACAAAAACAATGAGATTCTTAATTTTTAAAAGGATAAAAAATGGCTCAATATCTATTTCCCTGTAGCGTATGTCTAGAATCACTTTCATTTTTTTCTATTAAAGTTAGTTTTACGTGTGTATTTTTTACTTGGAACATGCCATTATCTGGTTTATACAGGAAACCTTGGGGTAGAGGGCTGGACTAGATGACTTGTTTTTCCTTCAAACCTTCTGTACTACATTTGAGGAAGAATTCAGCAACAGGAGAAAACTCTTTATTCTAAGCAAGGTTTTCCCACAAAATCAATTTTGCATGCATTGAACACCTGAAGTTTGGATACCATTCATTAGAAACACAGTTCAAAGAAACAAAGAATTTGAATTCTACCCTTCTTACCACTACTTGTTCAGGTGAAAATCAGCTACCATTGCTCTAATTGTAGTCATGACAACCATAAAATATTCTTTTCCGGCAATAATTCCAATTGAACATTTGTTCATGGCTTCTATTGTCAAGAGAAAGCTTTAAAAACTATGAATGTAGCTCTTAAAACTATACTATGTTAGATGGTATTGGAAATTTTAGCTCATATAAAACTTTCAAATGCACTGGTGCGTCCGAAGTACATATGTTCAGAATAATCCAAGAAGCTATCTTATTGAATGCCCAATTTATTTAAAATTATATCAAGTGGTAATGCAGCTGATAAAACTTCAATTTTTTAAAAAAAAAGTTATAGTAAAATTGCCATATTCTAAATTTATTATGCTGGTTTCAATACTTAACTACATCTTTTAAAGACATTCATTCCAAAGAAACACACTGCCTATATTGGAGGGGGACCTTTTCACAAAGCATTATTCTAACTACTGTACTGATTATTAATTTTTTTTAAAGAAGCCAATATATTAATGCCATACTTCACTGCAAGCTGGGAAAAACTCTCCCAGAGACAACTACGATGAGGGGGAGGCTCTTTATCAAAGAATAAAACCTTGTTTCTCATGCAAATATGAGCAGGTAACCCACTGTGCATAACTAAAGTTTCAAACAGCAGAATATCAATAAAATATGATTATATATCACTTTATAAAGTAAATGCTATTGGTAGTTTAATCCCATCGTAATACTGAGCTACTGCTGATTTATTAAAAGGGATTCAAAGAACGCTGCATGTTTTTATAAAAAAAAAAAGTCATACTACTGAAAGGAGACTTAAAACTTTCAGCTCTTTGCTTAATTTGAAGAGACAGCTACGTGATACCTGCAGTCTTAAAGGCGAACAAGAAGAGCTTGTTTTAGTAAACTCTCAAAAATAAATTCTAGCGAACGATAAGTCAAAGGAGGATAGAATAAATTAGCTTAAGAACCACGGAGTAAGAGAATAACATTTACAGTATTAAATATAGGACTATTTCACAAGTTCATCTATATATTAAATATGTCAGTAAGGATTATTTGTTTGCATTTGTTTAGATTACAATATATATATTTTAATCAAAGAACAGGAAAACAAGAGGTTATGCTTTCATAATACACTGGCGGGGTGGAGAAACACCGAGGACAGATAACAACCATACCAGACCCTGATTTCTTTTAATGTTAATGGCTCACCACAAAGAAAACAAGAACACACATAGTCTTGACACTATTAACAAAGCTCCATTAAAAGATGTGTGTTTGTGAGGGAGGGAGAGCTGATCCATAGATACAACTTCTGCCAACAAAGACACAGCACCTCTGAGCCCAAAACCTATCTACTTTCAAGTGAGACTCTTCAAATTTGACAGAACTGATTGAAAAGCATATCAAAGACTCCACACTTTGGGATTCATTTTCAACAGTGAAAAGTGGGTTTCAACAGTTACAAATACATAAAAAATCCCCTCATGTCCATGTTTCTGGACAGACCTTCAACCTAGCACTGTGTGCATGCTGGCAGACACCCGGGGTACAACAAAAGGAAAGACACCTCTAAGCCACTTTATGGAAGTAGAATAGGATTTGAGGAAGGGCAAAGGATGAGGGGATAGGATTGAGACCATGGGGGGGGGGGTCAAAAGCCAAGTCAAAAGGGAGATAGGTAAGGAAAGCTCATACCTGCAAGTTGCCAGACCCGGTTTTTATTTATTTATTTATTTATTTTTGGGGTGCATTTAAACAAAATAATCTTTTAAAAGATGCGTGAAAAGTGACCGATGGGCGCCAAGAGAGACTTGTTCCAGAATCAATTCTGAGGTGGGAGCTCGTCATTATTTTTTATTCCTTTCAAGACAGCTTTAATTAAAGATAGCCTCTGCCTTGTGGTGATGATGGATAAATTTTGCAGTGGTTCTTCCCCCCCCCCCCCTTCTTATTTTATTTTATTTTTTTAAATAAGCCACCTACAAAACGGAGCCTTTTAAAAACACACGTAGGGTCGACAAACAAGATGACAACCCCTGGTGTCATTTACCTCCTCGACGCAGAGGAGAAAGTCAACCACCTTTCCCATCCTGCGGGGTGAGACGGCGTCTCCAACCCGCGCCGGGAGGGAAGTTAAAAAGGTGTCGTAACAGAGAGAGCATGGCAAAGAAGGTGCCCGGAAGGGAGGAGGGTGGCAGCTTGATGCCGCCTCCCGAGCAGGTCTCTTCTTCTCCTACATCCCCCACCCCACCCCGCGTCCCCTTAGCCCGAAACCCTACCTCAGAGCACCCCCACGCTACCGCTCCTGGTCTTGCACATCACCCAAAACACCCAAGCAGGAAGTTTTTTTCCATGCAGGCAGCGAGCGCAGGCGCGAGGGGATTCATGAGCCAGGCGTTCAATCCACTGGAGGCGACTTACTCTTCTTGCCGAAGCGGCTAGCCTCGACGACAAGCGAGCCATCCCCACGGGGCGCGCAAAGAAGTGCGGCGGCGTGAGACACCGCGGCCAAGCCAAGCCAAGCGCTTCCGTGGGCTCTTCTTCCGCGGGGCCGCCACAAGCCCACGGAGCCCCACTCCTCCCCAATACCTTTCGTGGCTCTCCCGGCCGCCCCCTCCCCACACACCTTCCGTCCTTACCTTTCGCCCACAGGGCGGGCGAGCAGCGGCGCGGGAAGGGGGCGACACGCGCGGCGCAAGTGTGCGTGTCCTTGTCGGGCGAAAAGCGGCTTCCTCCCCCCCACCTTCTTCAGGCTGGCGGAGAAGGAGGATGCACAGAAACAGCAGGGGGAGGAGGAGGAGGAGGAGGAGGCGAAGGAGGCGGCGGCTTAGGCATTGCAGCCTCTCTTTCCCTCCACCACCGCCACCCCGCCGCCGCCGCCGCCGCCAAACCCCCCGCACAGCTGGGGCTGCTTTCTCTCAACTCCGCGGCGCGAAGAGGAAGAGGCCGAGGCGGCGAAGCTGCAGGGCGCGGAGCGAGAGGAGCCGCCGCCGCCGCCGCGGGGACACTTGGGCAGACGGAGGCAGCTGGCGCAGAGTCGATTGCATGCTGCTCCCTTCTGGCTCCGTCCTAGTCACATACTGGCCGCTTTAGCTGGGGAGGGAGGCGGCCTCCGCGCCCGGACGAGGGGCGGGCGAAACCAATCACGGGCGTGGGAGGGTGGGCTGAAGAGGAGGAGGGCGGGACAGGCAGAGAGCTCGGCCCACCCGCCGCTGCCTGTTCTCCGCCGGGCACCCCACCCGCGCGAGGCTCGGCTGGGCCCACCCAGCCCAGCCTCCCCCACCCCCGGGCGGGCACGAGGTCGGCAGTTTGCACCCGAGGGCGAAGAGCGCCGGTGGGTTTCCCGGGGTTGCTGCAAAGCAGTTTGCGCTCCTTCTCTCGCTCGCTCGCTTCCCGGCCTGACTGGCGGCCGAGCTATGCCATCCTTCAGGGGGCAGAGCCTGCGGGCCAAGAGCGTGTTCCTTTCCCTCCAGAGGGTGCGAGGCGAGAGGGGAACGAGATCGGTGGCAGAGCTTCTGCTGATAAAGTTACCCCGGCGCGGAGAGCGAGCAGCTCCCGCGATTGGCGCGAGAAAAGGGAGCCGGCGAAAAAGCCTCTCCAGCCCGACGCTTGCTCCATGCGAGCGCGGTATTTTCCCGGTACTATTACTATTATTACTATGATTATTCCTATGACTATTCCTATGATTATTATTATTTATTCATTCTTATTATTATCCTTTATCCAACCGCGCGCGCGCTCTCCTCCTTTACGCGACGTTTCTTCACGTTTCCGAGGATTCCAAACCGAGGGTTGCGACATTTACCTCGGTTACGCTTATCGCCACAAGCATTGCGAGTACCGCCTTTATCGGGTACGTGGGCAGTGGGAGAGAGGATTCCCTATGCGAGGCTGTCTCGGATCCTCGCTACTTTGGGGTCGCTTGAAATCAACCACTGAAATCAAACCAGCCTTCGACGTCCGGTAGTCGGGTTTCGCGAGCGAGGACAGGCAACCCGATCCTACGCCGTAACCTTACTGAACATTCCCACTGGGTATTTATTTAGTTACGTCTTCAGAAGGGGCACCCTGAGTTACTTTCGACCGCTAAATAGGTATTTTCCCAATGGACCAGACTTGCCACTGAAATTCGTGAGCGGCTTTCTCTTCATAAGCGAGGTATCAACAATTTTACCAGATATCGAGCGACTGTGATACTAAAACATTCAATATGAAATATTAGACTTGGAAACGTGTGTTCACTGGCAACACCCCCAAACTGAAATTTAAACTCGGAGTCATCTGCATTTTAGACATCCCAAGTCACTTAATTCTTAGGGCTTGGGAACTTTGGGGAGCTCTCTCCCCCCCCCCCCCTTTTAACGTGTGTCAATCCCTTGGGCATAAGTGGCATTAAAAATATTTTCAAGTTGGAAGCTTGTACCTGAAGGCAATTTGTTGGCAGTGACAGACCTTCAGAGTAAGTGATTTGTAGATTGTAGCTCTTGATTTATCAAATCATATGTTGGAGGCGGAGGACAGGAAGCAACCAGCACACTTGAATGCCTGTTAGAGACAGATGTGCTGTTCCATTCTGAAAATAAGAGTCATGCTAAATAACAGTCATAATAGCAATCAGAGCTGTGATGAGCAGGGGAAAGAAAGTGTGGAAATCAGTGGCTTGTGGACAGATTGAAAGTGAAAGGTGTGCTTTAAAATAAAGGACCAATAATGCCTGAAAGAAAACAAGAAACTGGTTTTGGAAAAGTGCCTTCCATCAATGTTTCTTGGCACAAAAATGTTATTAAGTATTATTAATGAGATTATTTTAGTTAAATATCATGTAGCCTGAAATGGAAAACTTGATATGTTGCTGGGGAGATTACCTGTCCTTAATACTGAACTTCTAATACTTCAAGGTGTGGGGTGAGAATAAAAAAAAATACAGATGTGAATATGAATTATTCCCCCCAAAAAATCAAACATGGTTCATTAATCTGAGTCTTGATTTGTGTATGACAAATACTTGAACTGGAACCCGATGGAAAATCTCAGTAGGTAGTTGATATATAACATGGTAAACTCTGAGCAATATTCAGATCTTCAAACTTACAGAAATGGGAAGCAAAGACCTTCAGCAACATCAAAGTCTGGGTGGTCTTAGAAAACTAATTTGGTGTATTATGAGATTATTACACATGCTCTTTAACATACAGCCTAAGGGTTCCAAACCATTACCTGGTGACAAATTAAAGTTGACATATTACATAGACATGGAAGGAAAACCAGTTACTTTTGAAGTGGGAGAGTATCTTAGAGAATACAATAATGATGATCTGTGAATTTTCCCTCTTAAACATTCTTTTGGGTATGGGAGAGCCATCTTAAAATCCAAGCTGTCTTCTTTTCCAGTAAATATTATATTTTTCAAAGATATTAATTTTAAACTTTTGCCTCTGTTGGGATAATGTTTCTATACTGTGAAAGTGGACACTGTTCCTTTCTGATTTGATTTTTCCAACACATACCTTGAAGTACTCGCAATTCTGAAATGCTGTGATGACACAAAATTTGTAAAGGGTTAATGTTCTGTGACACGCAAATGAGAACAATACAGTATATTTGAAGCTGGAATGACTTTAAATAATTGTATAATGCATTCTGTTGGAAAGAATCATAGTTTAGTAGAACATGTTATGGCATGTACATTATTTCAGCATCAGTCACTGGCAACTCCTGTTAAAAAACAAACAAATGAACCAGGTTGCCAGTTGCCGAGACAGAATATTTGTCCTCTGAGATTCATGGAAGCTTTAGCCTATGACAGTGACCCCTGGGATAGAGGGATTAATTCAGCATTATGCAAGTGGATCTCTCTTTGTGCAGCAGAAGTTTCTTTCTTCATTCTTGCAGCCCTTCAATATGGCCTTCTCGTATCTCTCAGCTTGGAGGTTAATTATTTTGTGGGCCGAGAACATTACTAGGGTAGCCTATGAAAGGGTTTTGTCTCCTTTCTTTTCCCTTCCCCCTGTATGTCTCCATGTGTCTCATTGAAGATATTTTTTTATTCAAACGGCAGCCAAAGGCACTCTTTAATTTCAACAGCTTTCTATTTTAAGAGTTTACAGAGAAATATAAGTTGTGAATGGTCAACGTTTTGACCAACAACTTGCATCTAATTGATAAAATTAGCAACACACAGGTTGCCTACTTAGTCTGCTCCCACTATGATTACAGGTAACTCATTTGTATTTAAATTTTATTGTATATGTGTTTCTACACTACATAAACATGTTAGCATACCCATACAGCAAATGTACTATCTTCTTTATAAGATGTAAAATGTTACTATAATCCTGGTCTACATAGTGATTACTTCAAATTTATACTAGGAAACCTGATTTGTAGAATAAATGAAATTCAAATATCACTATGTGTACATCAAGTTGTTGTGTAACAAAGTGGTAGGTAGGAATTGTTCAGTATTATTTGAAAAAAAATATTTTTTTTTGTGATGCAGAAAAAGAAAGGTCAGTTTAATGTTTTGTTTTCTCTTAAGGCCCGGTCCCACTGGCCAACGGACGCAAAACGTATGCATAAAGGACACAGCGGACGAGCAAAATTTCGGGGGTGGCTCCATCCATTGTCATCCGCTCCAAAAAGTGGCAAAAACTTACATAAACAGAACGGAAAAGAACGGAAAAGAACGGATGTAGGTAATATGTAGTGGGGATGTGAAACGGATGTTCATCGGAAGCCTAGCGGATGAAAGCAGATGGAAGCGGATGACACTTTCGAAGGGGTTCCGGGGGAGAATTGCAAAGCGGACACATAGCGGATGAAGCGGATGCATCACGTACGCCTAAAGGAAAGAAAGGGGATGCTGCGCGGATGTATATCGGATGCAAACTGTTCACTGCGCATCCTTTCTATTTCTGTGCTACTAAGGCTGTGTAGACGTTCCATGTACCTTTTCTTTCCTCCCTCTTTCCGTTTTCAGCTGCAGCGGATGTGAGTTGCGAGGATGCCCAGAGGATGCAGAGAGGATACAACGGACGTTTAATGGATGATAAGCGGACATAGAACGTTTGTTGCTCGTATGTTGCAGATTTACATCATACACGGCAGAAAGTTCATCCGTTCACAAAGTTTTGTGCAGCTCAAAACTTCTTGCACGGATGAAATCGCAATGGACGGATGTTTGACGGATAGAGTGTATGAAACACGTATGCAGTGAGTACACAATGGATGCATAGCGTTTTCCAACAGATGGCAAGCTTTTTTTAACGTTTTAAATCCTCTTTGCATCCATAAGTGCAGTGGGACTGGGCCTTTTTTTACTATGTAAACCATCTTGAGAATGTTCTTGAAAAGTGGTTAGAATGTTGAAATTGCCTTCGAAATAATGTCAGGCTTACTTGTTCTTGTTGCTAAAGAAGAGTAAGAATTTTTAGTGTTTGCAACTTCTCAAAATTTCAAAGATTTTTCAGCTGCTTTTCATTCGTACAGGTGGCAAGATAATTGACAAAGGTATTTGCATCAATATAATGCAATGAAGTTTTTATAATAATTGAAATAAACATGTGACAGATAACAAATTGAAAAGCACAAAACAAACAGGGACAACATTACCACTTAAAATTACTTTGCCAATAAACAAAGCACCAACAGGTTATAAAGTACTGAGATGCTGGCTATTATGTAATATAAATTTACCTCATTATTTACAATAAATGCTGGAAATTAAGTGAATACTTCTTACTGAGATAAAAGAAGCAAAAGTTTCCAGCAAAAGTATTTTTTATTGTACTTCAAACAAATAATCTTTTTAATGTGCATAATTTAGTCTTATGTTTATAATGAGGATTGTGGAGAAGATCCAGTGTGGGTTTCTTAAGTATTTTATGATACCACAATCAGGTAACAACTGATATTTTTGGATAATCGAGAACAGATTAAATATTTTGGATGGAGCTTTGGACCATCATCCTGCTTTTCCATTGTAACTACTTTCAGGTATGAGGCATTCAATATTATGTTAATCTTATTAAATTTCATTAGTAGTTAATATTATGTTAATCAAATGATACACATATGGATAAAATTAATGATTCCTAGGGAATTTGTATTATAAAATACATTATTTTTTAAAAAAATGGTAAATCAAATACATTTTCGGTAAAATCAGTAAAATTAAAGAAGCCAAAATCCAGTACCAATGGTTGTTGCAAATTTCAATTTTAATAAATATATCCAGTATTTTTAGGAGGAGAAAACAATTGAAGAACAATTAAGCATGACAGTTCTAAACATTAGAACGTATCTCCTAAACATAACAATGGATCTAATTATTGTTTATTATTTCAGTGATATAACTATAGGTATTCCTCAATTTACAATCACAACTGAGCCCAAAATTTCTTTTGCTCAGCAAGACCATTGTTAAGTGAGTTTTCCCCATTTTACGACCTTTCTTGCCACAATTGTTAAGTGAATCATTGCAGTTGTTAAGTTAATGTTCAGTTATTAAGCGAATCTGGCTTCCCCATAGGCTTTGTTGTCAAAAGAGCTAAAAAGGTGATCACATGAACCCAGGACATTGCAACTGTCATAAATACATGTAGTTTCCAAGCGTCCAAATTTTGATCACGTGGCCACAGGGAAGCTGTAATGGTAGTAAGCGTGAAAACTGTCATAAATCACTTTTTCCTGCCTTTCACGGAGGTGGCTTACAATAATGTATTGTAAATTTGGTCACTAAATGAATGGTGGTATGTTGAAAATTACCTGTACACTGTGTGTGTGCGTGCCCTCACTCATTAGAGGGTTCAACATCCCTCTAAACTTCTTAGCAGAGTATTTTAATTTCATAATCACTGCAGGAAAGTTCTAATTAGTGCAGGGGTCTTTAAATTTGACAGCTTTAAGACTTGTGGACTTCAACTCCCAGAATTCCTCCTCCAGTCATGTTAGTTCAGTAATTCTGGGAGTTGAAGTCCAGAAATCTTAAAATTGCCAAGTTTGAAGAGCCTTGCTTTAGAGTGTTGGTCTGGTTTGGTCTAGTGGTTAAGGCACCAGGCTAGAAAGCAGAAGACTGTGTTCAAATCCTGAATTACTTATGAAAGCCATCTGGGTGACTTTGGGCCAGTCGCTTTCTCTCAGCCCACTCCACCTGGCAGGATTACTGTTGTGAGCAAAATAGGAAAAGGAAGGTGTAAGGGATATGTTCACCATCTTATTCATAAAAATAATAATGGCAGGGTAGAAATAAATAAATATAAAAATATTGTTGACAAGATCCCTCCTCCAACATAAATCTTGGTGATATCCCCCTAGCCATTCTCTTTCAGTACACCTTAGAAAGTCATTTGAAAGGCGCAGATAGGATCTGCCTTTGGTGGAAACAGTAAAAAAGGAAAAGAAACTGAAGATAATCTTGTTCATATAAAATAATAAACAGAACAAGTATGCTGCAGTGAGTTAAGGAATAGAACTATTGTCTTTCTCTGCAAAATCTGGATGTTCACTAGAAAATATCAATTAATGGCTGTCACCTGGAATTTGCATTTCACATCTGGTATAACCCTATTATTGGCCAGTGCAGCATTAGACTTCTCTTTCATAAAATACCAGATGATCATGGTGCTACCTCCTTTTTTTGAGTATGTTTTGTTCAAGCCTTCAAAACAGCTGATATCTCTGTAGGCAGATGCACTATTGGCAGTGCAATGGACATTTTAGTAGAGCAGCAAATAATAGTATTTTAGAAAGGTCCTCTCAAATGGTTACCATATGCCATGCAATTAAAAGCTCTTGGCTAGGTCTCAGTGTGCAAGCAGAAGGGTTTCTCGAATTCCATGCCCTCTTCCTTTCCAGCATACACATCCATGGAATTGACCCAGTAGTGGGATTCAATTTTTTTGACTACCGGTTCTGTGGGTATGGCTTTAGGGGGGCGTGGCAGGGGAAGGATACTATAAAATCTCCAGTCAGAAGTGGTATTTGCTGATTCTCCGAACTACTCAAAATTTCCGCTACCAGTTCTCCAGAACCTACTGAATACCACCTCTAAACTGACCCAGTTTTGAATAAGGGTCTTGCTATATTTCCAGTATTGTTTATATTTTGATGGACTGGGATGTTTTTGGATAAAGAACCCTCCTCCTGTCTGTTTTGGATATCTCTTCAGAAAAAAAATGAATACATGGAATAATAATTTGAATATTAATCAAATATGAATCTTTGCTTAGACTTTGGAAATTATTCTGTAAGAAATAGTGTAATCCTGTACACATGTATACTCCCAAATCATAACTGAATGTAATTTATTCAAAGTTAAATAAATGTAGAATTGCCTATGGTTTGAACTACACTATGCTTTATTTAACAATGGTTTGGCCATATTTCATTGCTTGATTCTGCAGGATATAGTAAGCACAAACCAAGTTAAGACATAACTAAAACCACAATATTGGTTAGAATAGTTTATGAATCTGGACATTCAATTTTACATCTTCTTACCTTACAGCAAGCCCCACTGAAATCAGGAGTTGGTTGAAAGAAGAGTGGACAGAATACACACACACACACACATACACACACTGCCCTAGGCAGCACATGGAGGCAAATAAATACACTATCTGTATAGAATGAGGAAATATAGAAAAATGAACACAAACTTTTATCAGATTAAGAAGGTCGAATTCCTTCAAAGATTCGGAAACAAACAGTTCAAGTCTATAAAGACATACCTCACAAGATCCATTTTATAATTACAGAATTGGCAATAGCAACAGCACTTAGACATATATACTGCTTCACAGTGCTTTACAGTGTCAGCATATTGACCCCAACAATCTGGATCCTTATTTTACCGACCTTGGAAGCATGGAAAGTTCAGTCAACTTCAGCCGGTAAGAATCAAACTGCTGGCAGCAGGCAGTCGACAGAATTAGCTAGCAATATTGTATTCGAACCCACTGCACCACCACAGCTCTTATTGCCGTAATTAATGTCATGGCTGAATAAATGGGAACTTAAGTCCTACTAATAATTACTAGCCATTGGGAGTAGAAAAATCCCATTTAGGCCCAATTCTGGTCATAGCAGCAATAAAGAACATGTAACTTGAAAACTGTCAGATGAAGCAAAGGAGGAGGACCACAGAGTCAAAAGATTGGAAGGTTAGAGATCATGTAGACCAACACCTGTCTGACATAACACAAAATAGAAAAAACCCGCAAAAAACTAAATTAAAGATGACCATCCAATCCTGCAAAAATAATTTCCTGTTAATTCAGTTTGAGATTGAAGCTTACACATAAAATGTAGATTTCTCTGTTCTTCCTCTCAGGTTCTATTCCTGAAAATCTGGTCACCAAAGCTTTTTTTTTTTTTTTAATTAAATTTGCATGCCAGCCTTCAAAATGGATTTTTGCTGTGGCATCTTATTACACAGTTCACGACTGACCCGCAATATCTTCTACCTATTCCTCTGCCAATCAGCTCACATAGGAACATGATGTTAAAGCTCCTGCAATACAGATGTCCATCCTCAGTGTGCAGACATAGCGAGTAGGGTAAAGAGATAAATCTATCTCTTTGTGTGAAATCTTTATTTTTCATCTGCAAAGTGGGTTCATGAGGCAGAGCTAGAGTAGGGAAGGCTGTCCTCCCAGAAGAAAGCTTACTTCCCACAGATGCAGTCCCTAAAAAGAGGTCTAACTGCCCAGAATATCCTTTTGCTTTTTCTCAGAAGTAAGAGCAGGGGTGGGCTTCAAATTTTTTAACAATCGGTTCGGTGGGCATGGCATAGTTGGTGGGCGTGGCTTGGTGGTCATGTGACAGTGGATGTCGCTCGGTGGTCATGTTATTGGCTGGGCGTGGCCAACTCATCAGTCACATAGAGGCTCAAATCTCCTTGCCTGGCCTCATGAATGAGGGGATGCTGCAACAGTCGTAAGTGTGAAAAATGGTCATAAGTCACTTTTTTCAGTGCCATTGTAACTTTGAATGGTCACTCCACACAAGCAAAGTACCAGCAAAGGAGGGGAAAAAAACTTCAGAGAAGTTCCAGAGGCAGCAAGTCTAGTCCTGCCAAGAATGTAATAAGGGTTTATGGAGGGGCAGTTTCTGTAAGCAACACCAGAATGTTTCCTTCCTGCCTTCCTTACAGGATTAGGCCAGTAATTCCTTCTAACAATCGGTTCTCTGAACTGCTTAGAATGTTAACAACCATTTCTGGTGAATAGGTGCGAACTGGTAGAATCCCACCCCTCTTGTAAGGGTGAATTCAGGGCTACCCAAATGATGCTGGCCTACAGCAACAAGATCTACAGACCACGTCAGGAAGGCCAGAAAAGCTGCAAGTTGTAATGCTGCAGAATCAGGCTTCAGTTCTCCAACACTCTGATTGGGATTCCAACAAATAAATTATACAATTCTTTGGGGGGGGGGGGGTTGCAGGCAGTATCATAATTATACACTGCCTTGTGTTGGTTACA
This sequence comes from Laticauda colubrina, assembly GCA_015471245.1. Classification (NCBI taxonomy): domain Eukaryota; kingdom Metazoa; phylum Chordata; class Lepidosauria; order Squamata; family Elapidae; genus Laticauda; species Laticauda colubrina. The sequence goes on from BLBF01000007.1 coordinate 855,809, forward strand.
AATATGACCCAGGATGAAAGTGTTGGTTAGGAATATGAGCCAGGATAAAAACCAGTGACATGTGGGATGGAAGCAAATCCTTTATCTAGATGATTTCAGGTAAATTATCACCCTTGTCCTTTCTGGAGGTACAGAAAGAAAGCAGCTCATCTGAACATAGCCTATAATATAATAATGCAGGTTGTTACCCTCCAATTATTTATACAAATTGTTTCTCTCACAAAGCCTATTTGAACGACACTTCATTTGAGGATTACGGCCTTAACTACAATAGTAAGCATATTGTTTGTGGTGTGTCATTTGAAGTCCTCATTCTCACTCTCACGCTAGGCAGGTCATATTTATAACCTTTTCCATTCTTTTAATGAAAAAAGAAACCGGAAACAAAATTCCAGTAATATTGTCTGTGGGAAAGTAGAAGCTTAAACATAGTTGAATGAAATTGAATACAGTAGAAAAATAATGTTTCCACGTTGCTCTTCTGCTATGTGCACAGATAGCCTTCTAGCACAAGGTTGGTTCTGCATCCAGAATGTAAGCTCAAGTGCCTATGTGATACACTTTGGCGGCATTCAACTAGAACTTCCTATATTCCCCAGCCATCCCTACCAATGTGAATCTTGTCTAACCAGGAATAGATCTGTGGGTCAAGGCTAAGAGAGTTCAACTTACAAGAACAAGAACACACCAGAAGACAGATTAATTCAGAAACAGCTAAGATTCAACTGAGCAGTTTTATATTATATTGCTATTACTCCCCATTCCACTCTGGTCTCTTTATCCAGGGAAACAATTCACAAATTCTACATTGCTAGATTGGTTATACCTTTAAAGGTATGTGGGAATAACCTTGGGACAGGTTGAAGAGCCTGCAGAACTTTCAAACTTGTAAGATTTGGTTAATGTAACCTTACAATAAAGTTAGAGTTATTCCTTCTACATATTAATAGAAGAGAATATTTGTAACTCAAGGTTGAACTATGGGGTCCTTAGTGCTCTCTTGAGCTTGGTGGTTTTCTTGCAGATATTTCGTAAAAGCTAAGTCCCACTGGCTGACGGACGCAAAACATATGCAAAAAGGACACAGCGGACGAGCAAAATTTCGGGGGTGGCTCCATCCGTTGTCATCCGCTCCAAAAAGTGGCGAAAATGTGCATAAACAGAACGGAAAAGAAAAGAACGGACATGGGTAGTATGTAGTGGGGATGTTAAACGGATGTTCATAGGAAGCCTAGCGGATGTATATCGGATGCAAACCGTTCACTGCGCATCCTTTCTATTTCCGTGCTACTAACGCTGTGTAGACGTTTCGTGTACCTTTTGTTTCCTCCCTCTTTCTGTTTTCAGCTACAACGGATGTGAGTTGCGAGGATGCCCAGAGGATGCCGAGAGGATACAATGGACGTTTAACGGATGATAAATGGACATAGAACGTTTGTTGCTCGGATGTCACGGATTTACATCGTACACAGCAGAAAGTTCATCTGTTCACAAAGTTTTGTGCAGCTCAAAACTTCTTGTGTGGATGAAATCTCAGTGGACAGATGCTTGACAGATAGAGCATATGAAACACGTATGCAATGAGTACACAACGGATGCATAGCGTTTTCCAATGGATGGCAAACTTTTTTTAACATTTTACATCCTCTTTGCATCCGTTAGTGCAGTGGGACAGGGGCTTTAGCAAACTAAGTAGCTAATGCATTGATGATGTGACCTAGTTTGGTAATGAAATGTTTGCACAAAAACTACTAAGCTCAGAAGTATCAAGGGCCACTCTTCTATTTATGTTCCTTGCCTGGTCTATCTTGCAAGTCTGACATCAATCTTGCAAGTCTGAAAATACTCCCTTCCTTGCATATATAGTCCAAGAAACTAGGGAGGATCCCTTCTGACAAGCTTGCAATGGCTTATGGTCACTAATTAGCACACTCACAGACCTGGAAAACAGCTACTCTCAAAGCACATTCAACCGAACACTGAGGCACAACTGGTTCTTTAGAATACCCAGTGAATTTAAAATACCAGCAAAACGTTACTGGTTGAGGCACCAGTAGGATAGAAGCCACCAAGCCACCAACTGGATCCAAAGATGACTGAAAGAATGAGCAAGTTTCAGGACCCCTCAAAATCCTTGCTTTGTTGATTCTCAGATCTAAAAACTGTTGATGGGACTTGGAGAGGGGACCTTTCATGTGCTCAACCCAATTTCTTTTGTCTGGTTCAGGTGACACTTTTTTTCAGTTTGCTTAATGATATGGTTCTTTCTTAACTACTTTCTTTAAGGGATATTTCAGACAAGATTCCTGCTTTCTGTCATGCCATACTTTAGGTACAGTATGGCAACCTCAGCCGAGTTTCACAACAACACCCACATTCCTTCTGGAGACTCAACAGCCATTTGACCATTGGGCAGTCTGCGGCTCTTCCACATGTCCCCCAAGGTCCTACCCACTTTACAATACTACTCACTCTGAACTTTCAAAACACTATCAGCTTTGTACCTTTTGTAATTCTGGTGGATCTGAAGCAAAGCTATGAGACTACAAGGGCACTTTGGTCTTGGGGTTGGGTAGTTCCTAAAAGGTCATCTAATGAGGCTTATAGTCATGTCCCAACTTCTCTTCAAGTCTGCAAACAACAGAGATGAGTAATAAAAACCAGGGCTGGGATTCAATTTTTTTAACAACCAGTTCTGTGGGTGTGGCTTAGTTGGTGGACATGGCTTGGTCATGTGATTGGCTGGGTGTGGCCAACTCAATATCACTCACATTAAGGCATGAATCTCCTTGCCTGGCCTCATGACTGCGGGGATGCTGCAACAGTCATAAGTGTGAAAAATGGTCATAAGTCACTTTTTTCAGTGCCATTGTAACTTTGAATGGTCACTCCACACAAGCAAAGTACCAGCAAAGGAGGGGAAAAAAACTCCAGAGAAGTTCCTGAGATAGGAAGTCTAGTCCTGCCAAGAATGTAATAAGTGTTAACAGAGAGGCAGTTTCTGTAAGCAACACCAGAATGTTTCCTTCCTGCCTTCCTTACAGGATTCGGCCAGTAATTTCTTCTAACAACCGGTTCTCCAAACTGCTTAGAATGTTAACAACTGGTTCTAGCGAATAGGTGCAAACCTGTAGAATCCCACCCCTAATAAAAACCTTGTTTTCCTTGTCCAGTTCCAGGGTGGTCCTATCGGAAGTATGGTAACACATAATATGCATATCTACTTCACTGATACTGAGTCTGATTTATCTAACTAATGCAACTAAGGCCTGTAAGATTTTGTGTTCTCCAACAAGCACCCCAAAATTCCTCTGCTGAAATGAGATGGCAAAGTTGCTAAATCTCAGCAGTGTTTTTTCTGCTTAAGCAAAAAAGTAGATAAGTTTCCTAGGGCATTTAGAAATAGCTTCTTGGTGTGAACAAGTCTTGATGAAAGTGTGACTTGGGTCTCATATTTTTATATCTTTGTATCTCTTTCTTCATATTCTTTTGCTCAGCTGCCTCAATTCCTCTGAGCTCCAAAAAAAATCACCATCTATTCCTAAGTTTGGGGAACAAATAACAAGCAAAACCTTCACCAAAAGATTACGGCACGAAAAGCTGGGCACTGTTATTTATTTCAAGATACTTTATTTTATTTGCTCTTCTAACAGGTTTTTCATTCCATGACAGAGCATGAGGGTTTGGGGAGAATTTTCTATGTTAAGCTTATTTTCCTATTCTGTTCTGTTCTACTCTGCTTGGTTCTAATCTGCTCTGCTCTGCTCTACTTTACTCCAATCTACTCTTCTCCACTCCAAACTCCTCTACTCCAATCTACTCTACTTTGTTCCAATCTACGCTTCTCTATTCCAATCTACTCCTCTCTATTCCAATCTACTCTTCTCTATTCCAATCTACTCTATTCCAATCTACGCTTCTCTGTTCCAATCTACTCTATTCCAATCTACTCTTCTCTATTCCAATCTACTCTTCTCTGTTCCAGTCTACTCCTCTCTATTCCAATCTACTCTATTCCAATCTACGCTTCTCTATTCCAATCTACGCTTCTCTATTCCAATCTACTCCTCTCTATTCCATTCTACTCTTCTCTGTTCCAATCTACTCTGTTCTAATCTACACTGCTCTACACGATTCCAATCTACTCTTCTCTAGACCAATCTACTCTATTCCAATCTACTCTTTTCCATTCCACTCCACTCCATTCTTTCTCCTATATATAATATATTCCTATAATATGTTCCTGAGCAGGCTGATGCCATTCATCCTGTTCCTTATTATTCAAGTACAGCATATTATGTTCACACTGTATATAGAAACCTATAAAGAGCTCAGACTACATATATAAAATAAAAATCAGAATGTTTTCATAAATCTGAAAAGAATCACTCTTACCATTTCAAAAATAATCCATTAACTCAAACAGTAGAAACTTGACAGTTGCAGGACACTGTCAAAATGACAAAGATTCTTTTGTACCCGTGAAAATAAATTAGTTTCTCTTCTGCCAAAACTAATTTTGATCTTAGGTTTAGCTACAAAACTCCCCGATACAATGAAGGAGAGAGCAGAGCTTTACATGATCAATTTAAAATCTTGATTACACAATTATGCTGCACCCGGAACAAGCAAACTATGAAAATGGAAACAGAGAAAATGTTCAGAAAGCAGCTTTTCAGTCTGGATTCCATTAGTTCTCAAGGTTATGAAACATCTTGCCTAATGGCTGAATGTAGTTTCTTTGCTGGAAAAATCAGAGTTTTCCATTCTCTAGCTCTAAATACTTTCACTGAAGTTGATTTTGGGTTTCATGATCAACTCAAGTTAGGTTTGAGGAACTGAAACTGGTCTTGGCAAAACTAGACAGGCAAGGAGAAAATGGCACCAGTTAAAGGAAAAGCATATTTTCTAATCCAGAGTTTTTGAATATACTATGCATTAAATTTAAAAAAAAAACATAATAGGCCTGAAGCAACAAATGAATTTGTTTTGTTCCTACCGAGGAATCATTGAGCTTGACAAACAGACAGAACTTTTTGAGTAATAACCAGCCAGAAGTGAAGCAAAATAAGATATCTCATCTGAGAATTGTTGGATTCCAAAGGGAGCTCAAGAGTTTTTCCCAAGGAACTATCAGATACATTGGCCAAGGTTTTGGCTAAACCAGGAATAGGCATGTGATACAGGGTCTGGACTGTATTGTTTGTACGTGGCTTCTTTCTGCATGCTGATTCTGATTATTTTCTGAAGAGCTCCAGGAGCTGGAAACAATTTACGGAGCACCATTGAAGAAAGACAGAATGAATCTGACTGAATATCAATGAGAGCCCACATCTGGCCCTGCATCATGGTAACATTGCTATTTCTCCATCTTGATTTTGTCTGTCATAACTCCACACCAGCTCTGTTAAGGGTGACCTGCAGAGGTTTGGGCCACAGAATTATCTCCATGGCTGTGGTGAGGTATATTCATGTTCTCTGGCAGACAAAATTGCTCAGATTCAATTGGAGTTTAGATCCCATGTCTTGCAGTTGAAAGTTTAGATCCCATGTCTTGCAGTAGAATGGTAGAATTTCCAATAAAACTGAAGTTCTGTTGGTGGGAGAGAATTGATATATATATAATCTCCAAAACCACCCCAGATTAAGGAAAACTGAAAGAGGGAGGGAGGGAGGGAGGGAGAACTGTTAATAGTTACTTTGCAAAGAAAGTTGCCCTCATATCAAATCTTCTAAGATCAAATCAAATTTTCTACTTTGGGAGGGAGAGATCATCCCTAATACCATAGAATTATAAACTGCTCCCCCATCTTGTGCCTTCCAGATGTGCTTAGCTACTTCCATTGTTTATTTAAGTTGCAGATGTAGATTAAGTGATTTATGGTGAAGCACTTGGCCAGCTACCATATTGGGGAGGCTGTATTACAGCTGAAGTGTCTTTTGGACAGTACAGCAGCTAAATGAATATATTGATTAAAATTTATCTTGGGTCTCTCTCAGGAAAAGCCTGTAAAAAGAAAGTGGGGCTGTTAATAGTTATCCTTCTTCTCTTTTATATGCCAGATAAAAGTTAACAGACTGGAAACAGTCTTAGGTATATTGAAGATTAGTCTTCTCCACTTCCTTAGAAATTGAGTTTGCTTGTTTTAGGTGCACGGTTTCCTAATAGGAGAGATTTATAATCTGGGAATATCAAGTCAACCCTTGAAGAATGGTTTTGTCAGGTAGTTTTAGTGCCCATAATTTATTTTGCATGTTATTAGTTTTCCAATGTTAATAGTCCTTTGCAGGAACTGTACTCCTGCTCAATAGGACAGCATTGGTATCAGAATTAGGACTGTGGGTGACAAGAAACACCTTTCATATTTCCCAAGTCGGATATCTTATATAGTATGAATCAGTTCCTAGCATTCTCATGTGTGACAATCCAAGCCAGGGAATTCTGGGAATTGAAGTCCATATTTTAGAGTATGACCACAGACCAGAGTAGGGAAATTTGAGGCATGAACTGGTAACTTCTCAATTCCATCCTGAGCTTTAATATCCCTTATCTTCTACTCAGTACATGTCTTATCACGAGCATGTAATTTACTGGTTGCTAGAGACTAAGAATCTGGTTACTGTCAAGAGTACTTTAACAATGTCTTGACTTGATTGCTACAGAGGGCTTAATATGCGCTGTCCTTGGGCTTCAAAAGAAAAATATATCGACTATCCCTATTCACAGAGCATAAAATAAAAAATTCAGGAATACATTCATTTTAAACAATAGATTCAGATCCAAAACTACTTGGCCTCAATATTTGTGACCTACAGTAGCAATGGCAGAAAAAAAAGACCATAAAAGCCTCACACTATTAAAACAAAAAAAAAACAAAATTAACAGAATGTCCTAGATGTAGACAAGGGAAATAAACAATCCTCTTAAATTCGCATAGAAAACTAAAACATAGAAGTTTGTAGGATAATCATTCAATCATACATGTTGCAGAATCTGCATTGACAAGATAGGGCTTTAACTCTATCTGCCATGACTGTTGAGGATTTTTATAAAGCCCTAGAAGTATTTTAATTTGTTATGATTTCTTATAGGTTATATATGGGTGGGCATTTAACTTTAATCTGGACTTGCTATCAATTTTAGGGATTACAAAAACTAGATTAGACTTTTGCCATTCCTAGACACATATCCTACTCAAAATTGTAGGAAATTATAGCACCATTTTTTCTCCCAATTTTGAGGCCTGGAAACAATACTGTATTGCAAGTCCTACTGACTTTCATTTGAAGCTGCATTGCAAAAGCAAACAGATTCTGTGAATCTTACATTGACACTACGTGTTATGTTTTCATTTAAAATATTACAGAACCAGAATTGAAAAAGTATCCTACTTTTAAAATTCCTGTTCAGATTTAATGCTTTAAGCCCCTCAATTTTCAAAATTTTAAAAGATTTTATTGATTTATTTATTTAGTGGGAAGGAAAATTCCAGTTTGCTTGTTTGTTTTCCAGTGATCTGCAGCTACTTTGGTTTCCTTTATGTCAGTTAAATCTCCAGGGAATTTCTCTCATTTGTCTTTTTCATCATGAAATAACAGAATACAGGTAGTCCTCAACTTACAACAGTTCATTAATGACAGTTCAAAATTACAGCACTGAAAAATATGACATATGACCATTTTTCACAGTTACAATCTTTGCGGCAACAGCATGATCATGCAATCAAAACTTCAGATGTTTGGAAACTGACTTGTATTTATGACCCTTGCTGTGTCCCAAGGTCATGTGAGTACTTTTTGCGACCTTCAGACAAGTAAAGTCAATGGGGAAGGTAGATTCACTTAGCAACTGGGTTACTAACTCAGCAACTGTAGTGGTTCTCTTAAAAACTGTGGCAAGAAAGGTTGTAAGATGGGCCAAAGCTCATTTAATAAATATCTCATTTAGCAACAGAAAATTTGGGGCTCAGTTGTGATCGTAAGTCGAGGACTACCTGTACTGGGGAGATTTGTAACCAACAGGGCAATAGAGTGTGTTCAAAATCTCATAGTAACAAGGTTCAACAATTCCACATGTAGAGATTCTACAGAAATTCAAACGTGCTGTAGAGAACAAGAAAGAAAATCAGAAGATTCTTTCACAAGAGTAAAAAAAAAACATTTTATTTTGGAAATAAAATGATATTTTTGGTATAGAAACAATTAAAGAATTCTCACTTTGCTAAACTAGTCATTGTGTTTCCTGGCTGAATTTAACTTATCACTTCTTTGTAGATGCTTGTTGCAGTAGGTTAACAATTGAAGAAGGTGTCGATCCATTTTATAAACAAAAGATAAGTGGAGTGGCAAAGGTATGGGCCCCTCTGCTCAAGCCACCCAGGAATGGAGAAAAGGATGCAAAATATAAACCAGGGAACATATATGTGTGCAGTCTTTTGGTTTCATGCCGCAGGTTACTGCCTTTGCTTATATTTAAATAGTCAGTATGGATGACTACAACAGCACAGTGATTTAGATCAGTTTATATTCTGTATTTTATTCCAGAAAAGGTTAGGCTTGATGCTGCATGAAGAGCAAACATATTGCCAAAAGAAATTGTTTTGTGTAAAAGCTAAGCAGGAGCAGCTTAATATTTGGAGGGGCAGATTCAAGGAATTCGATAGCTGTAGGTTGAAAAGGTGTTTCATCCATTTCCTGGTATTTTATTCCAGAAGAGGTTAGGCTTGATGCTGGAGGAACAGCAAATGTACAGAAAAATAAATAGTTTTGCATAATACAAGCAACTAAGCTATTGAGACACAGTGAATGTTTATCTAGTGAACATAGAACTTGAAAGAAACATAGCATCCCTGTGTGTGCCATAATATTCAATACATTAAATTCAGTTATTATTCTGGAGAATATTAAGTACCCCATTGTTGCTTCTAATTTTTGGAGGTTCAATTATGTTTTTAATGCCTACAACAATTTCTTCTAGAAAATGTTTTTTTTTTTTTTTGGTCACCTGATCTATTTCAGAGACAGCATACAGAACTAACAGTAAGAAATACGTGCAGCTCAGGGTTGAACTGTGGAGTCCTTGGGGTTCTCTGAGCTTGGTTTTTTGCTTGCAGATGTTTCATTACTTGATAATGTAATGTCTTCAGTTCTAGAAGTGTGTGACGTTTGCTTTCTGTTTATACACATGGCATGCCCTAGCAGTTTTAGTGCACAGCATTTGTGTGTGTGTGTGTGTGTGTGTGTGTGTGTGTGTGTGTGTGTGTGTGTGTGTGTTCTCCTTGGTAGTTATTTGATTAGGCTGCTATTTTCTGCCTGATTGTTTGTCTAGGTAATCTTGGCATTAATCCCGAGTTGTCTAGGAATTGATTGCTGGCTTATGTATGGATCTAGACCATACCTTTGTCATAAGGCCTAGACAACACCTTTGTGATAATAATAAAAAAAGAACAATTAAGAAGACACATGAAGTAATCAATACCATCTTCAGAGGAATACAATTCCCTTTGGGAAGGAGAAATAGGAGCACACTACCCTTCCTGGATATCCCTATCAGCAGAGAAAATGGCAGCAAATTAGAAACATAAATGTATTGAAAACCTACCCACACACAAAAAAAGTGCTCCATCACCAAAGTAACAACTGAAACTCGCATAAGAAGAGCTGTATAAGAACATTACGCAGCTATGAAAAAGATAACACTGCCATACATCAAAAATATCTCTGAAACAACTAACAGACTATTGCTAACACATGGCATCATCATAGCACATAAACCAACTAAAGCCTTCTGAAACATTTTAAGTAAACCAAAAGACCCAATACCCAAGGAGAAAAAGCAAGAGTTATCTATAATATACAACAGCGGTATCAAGCTCAAATTTACAGAGAGCTGCATCAAGCTTGTGTTTGTCTTTGGGGGGCAGGGGGGCATGGCCAGGGTGGGCATGGCCAGTTTGATGTCACTCATGTCAGGGTCACCTGTGGTGGCCCAAGTGCTCTGCCAGCGAAAATGGAGCTAACAAAGTATTGCAGAAGACTGTAGCAGACAAAAATGGAGCTTGGGAGGGCCGTGCACAGTCTCCTGAGCTCTGTTTTCACTGGCAGAGGCACCACAGGTCAGTCCTTCACTGTTTCTACCTTAGCCCCAGGGGCCAGATCTAAGCATCCTGGATCCAGCCTGTGGGCCTTGAGTTTGACACCCCTGATATACAGCGATATACAGTGTAAGGTCTGTAACCAGCCCTATATACGACAATAGGCAGAAAAGGAGCAGAATGCATCCATGAACACCAACTAGCAGTCAGAAAACACAATAAAAAATACCTTAATTTCACAACACATGGACAGACTTAGCCGTAGTTTCAAATAAATCCAAATATGTTAGGGAGTTCCTAGAAGCTTGGCACTCAGACAAATCAGCCATCAACAGGCACTTCGAGGTAAACATTTATATGCCATTCAAACAGATAATAAAAAAGCTAAAAAAGAAAACAAAACACCAGAATTTCTTTTTCACCAGACAACACCCAGACAAGCAGAGAACCCTAACACAAGGGTTCATACTAGAGAAACAATCAAGCAGTAAACCACACCCTAGTCAAGGAACTACCAACTCAGACAAACAATCAAGCAGTAAACAACAGTTTAATCGAGGAAGAACACTCCTATCAACACTAGCAGGGCAAACTACTGCATATAAACAGTAAGTAAACCCTCACATATAACACTGAAACTGTTACCTAGTCTGATAACAAACTGTCTGCAAGCAAACAATCAAACTCAGAAACCACCAAGGACTCTACGTGATTCTTAGTGTCATATTTTTTTTTCATATCATGAATAGGACATTTTCTACCAGGATATTTTAAAAACACCATCACCAAACTTAGAACTCATCTCTCTCTCTCTTTCTCCCCCTCCCCCTCCCCCTCTCCCTTCCTCCCCCCTCCCTCCAGAAAATATTTATTGATAAACCCCCATCTTTATTTCATATACCAAACCCAGATTTATCTTTGGAAGATATCAGCTAAGTAATATTTGGAACAGAATATGCTTATCATTTCCAAAGCTTGCTCCTTTGTTGTGTAGAGTAAAAAATAATGTCATATCACTATGTTTTAAATACTGAATATACAAACAAGAAAATAAATTTCTGGGCTCAAGACTACTTAGACTCAAGTTCAACCATCAGGTAGACATGAACTAAGCCATGTCCCTATTCTCAGAATATATTCATACACACTGGAAAAGTAAAGAAATAGGGTAGCATTTCAGTTTGCCTTGTATTTTTCCTCCAGGTTGTAGTAGAGATTCCAAGAAGAAAAGGCTAAGTAACAGAGAAATGATTATTGTTAAATTTTCTGGAAAATGGTTAAAAAAGCTTCCAGAAACTTGATGCTAATTTTAATTTTATACTTTGTTTTTAAACACATGCACACCAGCATTCTAAATGTGGACACTATTGTTCCCTATAATTGAAATGTCTTTCAGCTTCTGCTTCATTTTAATGGAAAAAAAATCAGCCAAAGATTAAAAAGACATGGTAAATTTAACAGATGTCTCCTCTTATGGGATGACGATTTGATATTTCCATTTCAAAAAAATGATAAATTACGTTGAAAATATAATCTTTGATCTTCAGACAATGTGGATCATCACTGTAGGCTTCACATCTTAAGCTTGGTTCAAACTTGTCCATAACTGTCATCAATGCATACCTGCGTAGCAAAGGGGTAAATGTTGGTGGATAAATGTAGGTTCCAGACAGGCCAAAGTACACACCTCCAAAATCTCAACTAAACGTTGTGTGGAGTTGTATGTCCTGCATGCTAATTGGTTGATCCAAATTCCTGTCGGGAAGCAGGTAGAAGGCCAGGCACATTCAAATGACTTTATCATTTGCAAAAGTATGAATGAAAGAGCTGTGCAACCATCTCCAAATGGTAGACATGTACGTTCTCTGTCATGCAGTGATGCAAAAATGTAATCCAACTTCCAAGCCTTAGACTGAGGGATCTTTTAGGAAGCATGAAATCAAGAACTCCTTGTGAGTAACAGGCAAATTCCTAGTTGATTCCAAAGAAGAGATACAGATCAACCAGGGAAGATCTTGCAGGGAAAAAAAACCCTGAACGTTAAAAAAAATGGCAATTTGAGGGAGGACAGGTGGTTCATATGCATATACACACATATCTTCAAAAATGACTAGTGTCTGCCAGAGAGGGTAAGTTATGAACATAATTGTGTACAAAGAACAGATTGCTGGGATTGGTGAGAGCAGGAAAGAGAGCAAAACCTCTGAAACCATCTGGTACTCTGAAAATCTTACACGCCTCTCTATATTGAAATGTTGTAGAGGACAAAAGCCAAAATGCTCTTTTTGGTCAATCTGACATGAAGCAACTCACACCTAGCATGTGCACGGGTACTTTTGAGCTTTTTAACATATTAGCAGATACCAGCCTGCAATCCATAGCACAGCCACATGAAGTCAATGTGTATTATTTTTCCCAGATTGTATATTGGCTGAGGCTGAGAACTAAAATCTAGCCTAAGGTTTCCTAGTGAACCGATGACAGAACCAGAGGCAAAATTTGGGGAAAAGATGAATCTGAGCTCTTAGCCGCTGTGCTATACAGCCAGCAGTATAACAACTGTACTCTATATGTGATCTTTTTTCCTATTCTTCCATAACACTGAAGTGGGCTTCCATGCCAGTCACCTTTCTGATTTGATTTTGTGGTTAGTGACACAGACAACTTTTTTCTTCCTATCAAAGGCTCATAGACAAGAAAAGAGAGAGCTTCATTTTGTAACCTGAACTGTAAGGCTGCTCCTTTTTCTCCTCTTTCTTTGTGAAGTCTTGCCCTGATCACTGGTGCATTAGCAATGTCTGAAAAGCTTATTGTGTGATTTCCTAGACCTCTGATTGCAAATCCTACACATTCAGGCTCTTTTGTTTCAAATTATATCATGAAAGGGATTGCTTGTTTTCTTTCTGTAAAAAAAAAGAAAACCCACTTTTTCATGCATATATTACCATTTCAATTTGGCAACAGTATTCTCTGCAATAGAGCTTGAAAAGAGCTGTGATGACGCAGTGGTCAGAATGCAGTATTGCAGGCTAATTCTGCCAACTGCCAGGAGTTCAGTCCTGATTGGCTCAAGGTTGATTCAGCCTTCTAGCCTTCCGAGGTTGGTAAAATAAGGACCCCGTTGGGGGCAGTATGCTGATTCTTTAAACCAGTTAGAGAGAGCTGCAAAGCACTGTGAAGTGCTTTATAAGTCTAAATGCTATTGCTATTGATGGCAGTCACATACATCCAGCTCAAAGGGAAAAAACCACCTCCAAAAAGGAATAAAAGTTCTAATATATCAATTGTTTCCTGTGTAGAATTTTCAACTGTATTTGTGTACCTTTTTCACTATCATGCAGATCATACATTAGCCCTTAAATGTTTTAAAGGTGGACATTAGCAGAGATACAATGGTGGCTCAAAACTCATAATGCAAGATATGATTGTCTTATAATATCTCAATATATTATTGAGTCTGTCATCTGCACCTTTATAACTATCTGGTTTGGTTCTGCAACCCAACAAAACAAACACAGTTTTTTCCCAAACACCATCACTCTGCTAAACAAATAATTCCCTCAACATTGTCAAGCTATTTACTATTACTATTAATCTTCTCATCACTCCTTATCACCCATCCCCTCCCACTTGTGGCTGTATGACTATAACTTTGTTGCTTGTATCTTTAAAATTTATATTGACTGTTTCCAAGTATGATTTGATTGCTTATTGTACCCTATGACTATCATTAAGTGTTGTACCTGATGATTCTTGACTCTTGACGAATGTATCTTTTTTTTTATGTACACTGAGAGTATCTGCATCAAGACAAATTCCTTGTGTGTCCAATAAGTTCCTTGGCCAATGAAGAATTCTATTCTATACTATTCCTGCTGCAGTTCTAGATTTATCCAGCTCAGACTTTCTTAACTTGGTATCATTCAGATGAAGTTACAACTCCAGCCAGCCTAATCCTTTTATCCCTGATGGGGCTTGCAACATAATGATCTTATGTCAAAGAAGTTTGTCTATGTGAATGCTTTCAAAGGTTTTCTATCACCCATAGTCCCAAAGTTGATGGTAGTTGGTCTTGGGGACCGGGGGAGGGACACAACTCAGCCTGATTTTTCATTGTCTGTTAATGAAGAACATATGCACCCAAGAGGCATCCTGTATTCTTTCTTTGCATTGCAGCATGTTCCTCTGCCAACAACATCTTGTTGTATCCACTTCAACATTAGATAACCAATCAGCACAGCTGGATATTTTACCCAAAGTAATAATGACATAGATATTCTAGCACAAATTGACAAAATGCTCAATCATTATCCTATACATTTGCTTTTTAAAAATATATAAATACCATGATGAAAGGCAGAAGTGGGATAAGTTGTACAGTTAATTATGATTCCTGCTGATGGTTACCAAACTCTTATCTGTTTCAGTATTTCTTTGCCTTACCCTTAAGATTTATGTCATGCCCCTGTCAGAATCTGATTCTGAGGGGAAGGCCAAGTAGCTGACAGAGAGTGGGAGTGTGGCTCCAGTGGCTGTGGAAGAAACTGGGGAAGGGCAAAGTCTGGCTGGGCAGAGTAGGGGAGAGGTAGAGCAAGGCAGAGGGAATTCGGAGGAAGATCCATGCCCATCCCCTCTTCATTCTAGGGCACGCAGGGAGGAACAGAGAAGAGAGCAACATGAATTGCGTGGCTTATGGGGTACAAAGGAGCCCTGATTCCTTTCATTACCTGCAGCAGGGAACACAGAGTTTAAAAAGGGAGATTGCGCACAGCAACTTGTTGGAAGCAACTTGTGAGTTATTTTTTTATTGTTGGGGCTTATCTGGGTTCCTGGCATCTTCCCAACTGTGTGTTTTGTTAGTCTCTGAAGTCTGCAATTCCTTATCCTGCCCTGTCCAGTTAATTGCTGCAGCATGGTTTGTGTGGATTTTTATTTACAGTTTATATGTAGTTTGTTTTCAGACTGAATTTCCTCCACTGAAAGACTGTTTTTGGGAGAGTTTTTTTTTCAGCCAAAGATAACTGGACATTGGGGACAAAGTTGGAGGTATTAAAGGGACTTTCTTAACTTATGTGACTGTGTTGCCTTTGTGCCATGCCCCAGGTCATCACAATTTACTTGATAAACAATTATAAACACAGTGATTTCAACTATTTGGACATTATGCTTGACTGAAAAAAAACCCTTGAGGACAGTCAGAAGCATTCAGGAATTTCAGAATACTGCCCTCCTAGAATAATCTCTGCCAATCTCCTGTCCAACATGCCAGAGATGACCTGTATCAAACAAGCAATTACCACTGCATCCTGTATCAAACAAGCAATTACCACTTCTTTGAAAAAACTTTTTGGCTTCATAAGATGATTATCGATTGACAGAACTTTCTTCCCCAAATGAGTGTAATTGTTTATTTTTAGCTCACTACACTATTAACTTAGTTGTCATTATTTAGTCTGATTGAGATCAATCAGACCAACTAATTGGGACGGGTTGGAATTTATGGATCCTTAACCCATTGTTAAATTTCAATTCCTTCCCTACTTATTTGTTGACCCTGCAGGCCAGAACTTAAACTAATCAGAGGACTGCCAATTCTTCTGACCCAATCTAAGATGTTCAGGTAGAAGGATGAAGTATCCACAGATCTTAGTGTATTTAAGCATCTAGTGGTTGTCTCTCTTATATTTGCTCTTACATTTACTCCTTCTCATGCTTTAGTTCAGGAAATGTTCCAAGTACCTATGCACTAGCTCAATTTTCTCAAACCCAATGTCCTGCAGATTTCACTTCGCTATTGTATTTTGACCATGGAGTATTTTACTTCTTGGGATGGCTAACTACAATGAAGAATTTCCAATTAAATGTAGAATTGAAGAATTTTCATTCAAATATGAGAAAAATAGATCAACTTCACACCGGTAGGATCCCATGTTTGGCAGCTGAGCCTATTTATTTTGAGATTTATCATGGTATTAAATGACACCCATAGCAGCCAATTGTCCAGTACACACATTGAACCCTCTACTGGGTTGTTTTTGAATTCACCAGAATTGTTGCCTAATTCTGCTTCTTCCCAATTTCCTTAGAAGTTAAGCTGCTGTTGCTTTATTTTGTCATTTCTCTGCTGAGCAGTAGAACACAACCTCAGCGGCATGGTGTCTTCACAGTTTTTCAGTTTTCCTTGCTGTGAATGCTCAGATGTTTTAAAAGCTAAATGGAACTGTTCACAGATGGGAGGAAACTGTATGGAAGTCATTTTTTTTGGTATGTCCTATTGCTCAACTGCATGTGGTGTTGATTGCCTCGTGGCAGTAAGGAAAGGAATGGATTGAATTGAGACAGGATGTGGTACAGGTAGTCCTCCACTTACAACCGTTTCAGTTATAAGTCATGACAGTCATTAAGCTACTCACCATGTGACCATGCCTGATTTTATTATCCCTTTTGCAGTGGTCCTTAAGCAAATTCCACAGTCATTAAGCTAACATTGTGGTTGTTAAGCGAACCCATTGTTCACTATGGGTTGTTGTTTTTTTTACCAGAAAACAGAAATAAACACTCATTTTTGGTTAAAAAAAATATCATAAATTGTGGTAATCTAACTGTGGGGTGTTGCTGAGTGCCCAAAATGTGCTCATGTGACCATGAGTGGTGGTGGCAAATATCAGAATTTCGAATCTAAATTGTAAATAACTTTTGGGGAATCTGTTGTAATTTCAAACAGTTGTTAAGTGGTTGTAAGTCGAGGACTACCTGTAGTTTGAAAGAGACCGATGTCAAATTGGTTGGGTTCTAATACTGAAAAGGAGGAATCAGATGAATCTCCAGAACCCTTCTGTACTTCTGGTGGCAAAGAGCTCATAATTAGTCCTTTTGTTAAAAAAGAACAAAGCAAACTACTAATTAAGAAAGCAAGAAGTAACTTAGAGGCAACTCAAAAAAGGGTTGATCTGTCTGTTCTTAACACTTGGCTGACATCATAATAAAAGAAACCCCTGCCATCTACATGACTTGAAGAGTACACATAATAAGAATAATAATAGTTGTTTCAATGACGGCCACATACTAAGATAATTCAATTGCAAATTTACATTCTATTTTCGATATAACTTACTGTAAGCTTCTTTTTATAGGATCTGCCTCAGTTGAAAAGAAGCTGGAGAGCTTTCCTCCAAGCCTCCTCTCCTGTCTAGATCAAGATCTATGTTATAGAGATCCACGATTGCACCGGTAAGTGAGCCTTTTTAATGGTCATTGCCATTTTGCAAAAGTTCTTACTTCCATATTATGCCCATCAATTTATAGCTCATTTTTTAGGTATAAATTGAAGGCCTGGTTTCTTCTGATTGTTACTGACTTTACGTAGGTGATCTTTCCACTATTTTTAATTCCCTTGAAGGATTGATGTAGAGATTAAATATTCAAATTATGTTTTTTAAAATGGAAGTTACATTATGAATATTGTTTTGTTAAATATTCAGAACAATTTTAAAATAAAAATTTGGGTTATATATCCCAAATGCTTTTTTCGGTAAGCATTCTGCATTTCTCTAAACATTTAAGAAAACAGATTCACCCAATTTTCTTAAGGGATATGTCATTTCCCCATGGGTTAAACAGTTGTAACAGGTTAAAACAATAATAGAGTTGGAAGGGACCTTGAAGGTCACTAGTTTCTCCAGAAGACCTATACTATTTCTGGTAGATCGCTACCCAGTCTCGTCTTAAAAGCCTTCAGTGTTGGGGCATCCATAATTTCTGGAGGCAATTTGTTCCACAGGTTAATTGTTTTCACTGTTAGGTATTTTCTCATTAGTTCTAGGTTGCTTCTCTCTTTGGTTAGTTTCCACCCATTGTTTCTTGTCCTGCCTACAGGTGCTTTGGAGAATAAGTTGACCCCTTATTCCTTATGGCAGCCCTTCAAATATCGGAAGAATGCTATCATGTCATCTCTAGCCCTTTTTTCCCACTAGACTAGGTATACCCAGTTCCTGCAATCATTATTCATATATTTTAGCTTCTAGGCCCTAATCATATTTCTTGTCTATAACTGAAATTCACAGCTTCCAACTTACATTATTTAATAACATTTTGAAACATAATTTTTTTCCAGGATTCTATCCAATGGAGCTTATTAGAATGAAGTCCTTCCCACAAAAGTCTTTCATTCCCATGGAGAGCAAAAGCATGTTTTGCTGCATGTAATGTTCAGTGTACCTATATATTTTATTTATTGTGTACAGTATTTATTGATATGTTAGAAGTGGTGCTATCTAAATGCTGTTGTTTTTTGAGCAAGAATACTATACTAACATCCCCCCAACCCTCAAAACCCATAATTTTTTTTTTAATATATTCTATGTATTTTTATTCTACCTGAAGAGTATTTTTATTCTATCTGGGCTAGAGTGGTGGCTAACCACAAACAAGTTTTTCTTCATTTGTGGGAAACCATGGTCTGTATAGCTCATTCAAAACTTCGAATTAACCAAAGCTCAAATATTTAAGTTAAGCCCTTAATTGGTTGTCAAGCCTGAACCATGTATCCAACATGGTCATCGGAGGTGGTATTCAACCAGTTCTGAAAGGTTCTGGAGAACTAGTAGTGGAAATTTCGAATAGTTTGGAGAACTGGTAAATACCACATCTGGTTGGCCCCGCCCCCATCTATTCGCTGCCCCCCAAGTCCCAGCTGATCAGAGTCCCAGCTGATCGCTGGCTCTTCTTTGGTTGCCCTGCACAGGAGAATGGATCTGAAAAGCAGGTTAGTGGGATGGGCTGGAAATGGAGATTTTACACTATCCTTCCCCTGGAGTGGGGTGGAAATAGGGATTTTACAGTATACCTCCCTTACCACACCCATCAAGCCATGCCCACCAAGCCACACAACTCCCACCAAGCCATGCCCAGAGAACCAGTGGTAAAAAAATTTGAATACCACCACTGATGGTCATGTGCCATCATCCTCATTTGAAGTTTTTTCTCCTTTGTAAATGAAGGAAGTTTTCCTTTCACATTTTATTGCAATACACCATTCTTGTTAGAAAACAATAATTGTTGATCTGTATATGATCTTAGTACTAACCATAAACATAACCATATACTTATATATGGAGCCATCTTTGCCCCGTTATATCAGCTCTCCCATTTGGTCAGGTAGGGAAGATATGCTGCGGACCTCGTCAGTTAAAAAAGTTTGACTGGGAGGGGTGGCTAGGAAAAAAGCCTTTTCTGCTGTTGCCGAAGGAGGAGGTGAGGGACATCCCCTACTCTCTTGGCCTTTTGCAAGTGCTTGAAGACCTGGCTCTGATGGTTCACTTGGGGCTTATAGAAGATCATGCAGCTATGGGGCTGGTTAGCACTCTGAAGCCCCTTTCCTGCCCCTTTAAATTTTAATTAACATATTCTTGGTTTTTTATTGTGATTTTTATAAACAAGTTTTAGATCTTTGTCTATTTGTTGAACACCCAGAATTGCTGTATGGGGAAGGAGGGTGGCTTCAAAATATAACAACAACAACAACAACAACAACAACAACAACAACAACAACAACAATAATAATAGTAGTAGTAGTAGTAGTAGTAGTAGTAGTAGTAGTCCCTTTGGAACTTTAGGAACTCATATAGCCATCTGGATTAAAAGAAAGAGGTTTTTTTTTTGAGAAGGCTAGATCCCAAAATGAAATCTGGTTATGGTAGTCTGGAGTGTGAACATTTAAAGATATCCAAGATCTTTTGACTTTGTGACAAACAGGTGGTCACTATCAGAATTGCTGATCTCTATATCAGGCTGCTTTATCAGGTTTTCTGTTCTTTTAACTTATTGCTGAAGAACTTTCTTGATCAGACTGTTGACCCAGATAAATATGGAGACTTCTTATCACAGTCCCCCCCCCCCCAAAAAAAAAGGTGTGATAGACAATTTCTACTTGAGTTCTTGGATGTTTGAAGGTCCTGATTCCCTTTGGGTTTGATTTGTCCAAATGCAGGTAGTCCTCAACTTACAACACTTCATTTAGTGACCATTCAAAGGTTACAATGGCAGTGAAAAAAGTGACTTATGACCATTTTTCACACTTACCACATTGCAGCATCCCCATGGTCATATGATCAAACTTTAGATGCTTGGCAACTGGTTCATATTTTTGATGGTTGCAGTGTCCCTGGGTCATGACACCACTGGATGAAATCCCCAGGACCTGCTGCCTCAGCAGAGTGAAGAAAATAACCTCAGGGATAACTCACACCCCAGTCAGCACTTCTTTACTCTCCTACCATTGGGCAGGAGATATAGAAGCATAGCCAGTCATACAGAGAGGCTGGAAAATAGCTTTTATCCATGGGCTGTCAGACTCCTGAATGCAACATAAACACCACAATTAGGTTTAATATTATAGACTTGCAGGGCCAGCACCAAGGAGGCTCATTTCAATTTCACTGTACACGTGTTATGCATTGACAATAAATGGTTGTTTGTTTTGATTGATGTGATCCCCTTTCATGAATTTCTGACAAGCAAAGTCAACAGGGAAGCCAGATTCACTTAACAATCATATTACTAATTTAGCAACTGCAATGATTCACTAAACAACTATGTCAAGAAAAGTCACAGAATGGGGCAAAACTCAGGTAACAAATCTCTGACTTGGCAACAAAAATTTAGGCTCAGTTGTGGCTGTAAATCAAGGGCTACCTATACAGTAGGGATTGATTATCCATTTCTGGTCGTTACTCAGATAATTCCCCATCGGCACAAAAGGAGGGCAGACAGAATATCACAAATGCATGTATGAGAATAGAAGCAAATGTAGTTGTCATAGAATTAATATTTGATTAGTTGGCCCAACCCTCCCCCCCCCAGAAAAAAATAGAGGAAAGAAACAATTATCATTCTTAACCATAGTGGGATAAAGAATAGTGGATATGAATCCCTCAACTTACAAAAGACACCTTTCACTTTCCTCTTTACCCAAAAACATTTGATAAATTTTGATTTGAATTGAAATGGGACAAAATCTTGTTAAATTGAGATCCATAGAATAAACCTAGAGCAACAATATACAGATTTTATATGTTATGCAATTAAGTAAATATAATTGATTTCCAAAGGAATAGAATGTTCCCTTATTTTCCTTCCCTTCATTTTTAATAGGAACAGCTTAAATTTTCATAAAAGCTGCAATAAAATCTTTTCTTTTTATTAATAAATTCATATATCATTTTTAGAAGCCACTCTGTTTCACTGCCATACGATTCCTATTCACGCTTATCAGGTTACAGTTATGCAAAGTTAAAATATTATTATTAGTATTATCAGCATTCAATCTAAATGGGAAAGTAATTGAATTTAAACAGGAAATGCCCTCAATTTAAAGCCACAGGGGGAAATGATTAAATTTAATAAAAGGCAAAGTTGCTAAACACAGGCAGGCAGGAGTTTGTGCCAAGGTCTAAAATGAAAACTAACATTATGCTTATCCATGCTGTGGCTTAGTAATGCTGTGTGGAAAGTTTATCCTATTAGCCAGTCTTCTCTGTCCTGGTAGCTTCTGTGTCAGCTGGAAATTGTATGAGTGGAAGCCCAGCACATGTTGAGAATTCCCCAGGCCACAAGATTAAATGCAAAACTCTGATCTACATCTCTTTCCCTCTTTCTTACTCTTTGTCACAATAATCTTAAGTCAATTTCATTCCTGTAGTCTCCATTATCTTTCTCCTCCACCTCCTCCTCCTCCTCCTCCTCCTCCTCCTCCTCCTCCTCCTCCTCCTCCTCCTCCTCCTCCTCCTCCTCCTGACAAATAATTACATCTATTTGCACTTCTGAATTCAGAAGTTGGCTGAATCAAGGCATTGTTACTTGCAGTCTCTTAGATCTTCTGTTTTTTTCATAGCTGTTTATTGAATGCTGCATTAATTAACTTCTCTTTTTTCTTCATTTTCTTTGATACTGCAATTGCCACCCCCCCCACCTCTCTTTTGATTGCTGAGACTCTTCTATACGTAAAAGAACTAAATCATGAAATGTGCAAAAAATAATAAATTCAATTCCAGTCGGAAGGAAGGAAGGGAGGGAGGGTGGGTGGGTATTGAAAAATATTCATATTAGTTGGGTGTTTTTCTATAGAAACAGGGCAACTGATTTTATATTTTGAATGTCTGTGGGAATATATTAAGAGACTTATTATTTGTAATGTCTGCAACATATTGGTTACATTAATGCAAGCTGGAGCTTTTGCAGTTGGAAAAAATAGAAGCTATTTTATAATAATTCATGATAAATAAGAAATCATAACTAACTTCACAAGACAAGGGTGCCCACTATCACCTCTGTTGCTTGTGTTAACTTTGGAAGTGCTAAATAGAAATATTAGAGATGAAAAGAATATAAAAGGGATGAAAATTAAAAAGGAAGAATTTAAGTTGCAAGCATTTGCAGATGATCTGGGTTTTATCCTAGAAGACCCACTAGAAAGCATCAAAATTGATAGAAAAGATAGAGACATATGGAAAGGTGGCTTGTTTGAAAATAAATAAAGATAAGACAAAGATCTCAACAAGAATATGCTATCAAGACAAAAGGAAGAACTTGCAGACTTATTGAAAATTCAGGTCACGAATAAGATCAAGTACTTGGGGATATACTTGATAGCAAGATGCAGTTCACTAAAAGAGAATTGTATCAAACTCAAACAGCAAATAGCACTAGATTTGGCGAAATGGGAAAATTTACAACTGTCATTAATAGGGAGAATATCAACAATCAAGATGAATATATTACCCAGAATTTTATATTTGTTTCAAACAATTCCAATTAGGATTGGAAAATACTACTCTGAAGATTTAAATAAAATTGTATTGAAATATATATGGCAAGGTAAGAAAGCAAGAATAAAGTTAAAACTTTTGGAAGATGCTAGAATAAAAGGAGAATTTGGTTCGCCTAATTGGGAGTTGTATTACCAAGCTACAAATTTGATGTGGGTTAAGGAATGGATAACATTAAGAAATACTAGATTGTTGGCATTAGAAGGACACGATCTGTTGTTGGGGTGGCATGCTTTTCTATGGTATAAAGGAACTAAAACACAGGGGTATTTTAGAAGACATTATATATGGGAGTCTCTGTGGTTAAACTGGGAGAAGATTAAAAGACAATGTTATTTGAAAATTCCAGTCTGGCTATCGACTGTTGAAGCATTTTCTTATCCTATAATATACAAAAAGAAACAGACAGTTAGATATGGTGAAATATTGAAGGAAAAGGGTAAACTTAAATCTATACAAAAACTAGAGGAACAAGGTATAAAGATGAATTGGTTTTCATATGCGCAAATACATTCAAGGTATGATAAAGATTCTCAAACAGAAGGTTTCTATGATAAACTGACTGACTTAGATAACATTTTGACAGGTACTGATGAAAAGGTGATTAAAAATTATATGGATATTTATTAGAAATTAAACTAAAAGAAGAACAAGTTAAAGAAACAATGATTGCTTGGGGGAAGAATTTTGGATATGGGACTGATCTAGAGAAATGGCAAAAATTGTGGTTTCAAAATTATAAAATGACAATGTCAACAGCATATAAAGAAAACTTGTATAAGATGTTTTACAGGTGGCATTTCCCTCCGACAAGAATAGCAAGAATGTTCAAGAATAAATCCGAAAAATGTTGGAAATGTCATCAGACACCTCCTGAAATGTCATCATATTACCATATGTGGTAGACTTGTGTGGATGCTAAAAAATACTGGACTAAAATCCACACATGGTTGGAAAAAATGACAAAAAAAATATAGATTTGAAACCAGAGATATTTTTATTGGGAATTTTTCCTGAAATATACAGTAAAGATTTGAAATACCTGATTGTAAATGTATTAACAATGGCTAGGATTGTATTTGCTAAAAACTGGAAAAATGAGAAAATACCATCACAGGAGGAAATCATTAAGAAAATATTTGAATGTGCTGAAATGAGTAGATTAACATTTGAAATTAGAGAACAAGATGATAAACAATTTTATGAAATTTGGGATCTATTCTATCAATGGTAAGACAATAAAATATGTAGACTTTTAGAAAATAATAAATATATAAAGATGTATTCTTTTTAAATTATATTTACAAAATGATTCTAGGATAGATCTGGGATGATAATATGAATTGTCATAAAACAAATTAAGTAAAATATGATCATTTTGTAAAACATGAATGAATAAAAGTATAGTCAAATGGTTGATTAATAATGATATTAATGTATTTAATGTTTGATTGAAAATATGAGATTATGTACAATGTAATTATAATTGAAGACTATGAAATGGAAGCACAAAACAATTTGTAAACCAACCGACACACTGTATGTACATATATGGAAGATGACTTGATGTTTTTATGTTTTGTTTGTTTATATTT
Source organism: Laticauda colubrina (assembly GCA_015471245.1). Lineage (NCBI taxonomy): Eukaryota > Metazoa > Chordata > Lepidosauria > Squamata > Elapidae > Laticauda > Laticauda colubrina. The sequence continues at coordinate 880,322 of BLBF01000007.1, forward strand.
GTTTTCAAAACCAATAAAAATTTTAAAAAAAGAAAGAAATCATAACTAACTTCTAGCTAAAGCCAAAATAGCAATCCAGAGATAAGTTCTGATTATTCAAGGCCAATCATTTAGAGAAATAGAACAAGAGCAAAAGATAAAAGCAAAGTTCATGTGGACAAGAGCAGCAAAGTGAAAATATACAATGCAGCAGCTCAAAACTAGAAGCACTTTTTTGTTTTTAGAAGGAAGGGGAAAAATTGCCTTTCACTGAACCAAATGAGAACCACGTAATTAAAAGTGATGTATTAGGCTGGAAGGGTAGAGATGTTATTTGGAATTTAACTTTTTTCCTGTGAATTGGAATTTATTGGTAGGTCAAAAGGTCACTTCTTCTGTTTGTAAAGTTGGCCACCAGAGGGAGACATATTTTACTATTGCAGGACACAAAACATATTCCATAAAACACTTTCAATGAACTCCAGAATTTTAGACAGTGAGAAGCCATTCCGTCTTGATGATCTATTTTAAATGTCCACCCTAAACAAACAAAAAAAATGAGACTGCATCTAAAACAAGTATGTTCTTCCTTCCCCTACTTCTTGTGCAATGAGATCTTGCCAGAAAAGCTAATCCTTTTCATTTCATATAATTGGCTGTATAGGGGCTGGAGTGCCAAACTGGTTGGGAAACAAAGCGAGCACTCCCCCTCAAAGAAAGAAAGTCATTTTAGATTCAGGAAGCAGGGTTGCTTAACAATGTCACACAATGTCACACTGAGCCAAGGTTGGAGTCCCTGAGCCCCTCCAGAGATGGTATTCAGCAGGTTCTGACCAGTTCTGGAGAATCGGTAGTGGAAATTTTGAGGAGTTCGTAATACCACCTCTGACTGGCTCCGCCAATCAATTCTCTGCCTCCCGAGTCCCAGCTGATTGGATGGGTCTTCTTTTGTTGCCTTGCACAGGAGAACGGAGCTGGAAATCAGGTTAGTGGCGTGAGGAGGGAATGGGGATTTTGCAGTATCCTTCCTGTGCCATACTCACAAAGCCATGCCCACCAAACTACGCTCACAGAACTGGTAGTAAAAAAATTTGAAACTGATCCCCTCCTTGTATGGATCCCAAGACAACCGTCCCAAATTAGTCTGTTCATTCCATAGGCAGAAAAAGTCTAAACTTTTAGCAAAGGAAACATCATCTTAATGGAATGAATAGCGAAACTGACACAAATTTGTTGCAGTCTTTGTGGCATAGATATTTGATATATGACTATGTCATATTTGTGACATAGATATTTCTGTTGTTATCAACCTTTAATAATAATAAAAAAGAAAAATCAAAGTAGTATACTTGTTTCGTGCACGATATAATACAGTACACAATGAGAAATTAACGATAATGGTTTTGAATGGCAGATGACTAAAAGGTTGAGTTACAACTCAGATTTTTCCCTTTTGATCCCTTCACCAGAAAGAAGAAAACTTTTTGTAGCTTTTCTTGTTTTGAGGGATGTTGTAGATACTCTGTAGATACAGCTGCTTAATGGGAAGATATACTCTTATAAAATGGCTGCTAATGGGAAGAAGGTAGGGCTCATTTAATAAGAAGCAGACTGGGGAGCTAATTTCTTGCCACTTCCTATGGCCTACCAAAAGATTCTCTGTTGCTTAGCTTTGCCTTTTTAAAAAAACAATGACAATTCCACCTTTATTATTTTATAACTATTCCAAGACAATTAACATACAGTACCTAATACTCCTTCCTCCTCCTATTTTTTTGTCCTCAACAGCAATCCTGTCAGTTTAGTTGGGCAGGCAGTAGCAATTTACTTATCCTATATGCGTAAAACTCTCTCCCAGTTTCATACACTCATAGGCATGTAGCAGGAACATTTATTGCACAGGATTTTAATTTTTTTCTCTACCTTTCTTAATCTTGGAGAGAATATTAATTCAAATTCAGGGTCATCTAACTTTTGGATAGCTATAGTATAGATATTTTTTCTACAGTTAGGGAATTGGAGCCTATTTGTAAAGAAGGGGAAGGTAACGTTTAGCAGTTGGTTTAGTGGTTAAGGCACCAGACAGTGTGTTCAAGTCCCACCTTTACCAAGAAAGGCAGTTGGGTAACTATGGGCCAATCTCAGCCCAATACATCCCACAGAGTGGTTGTTGGGGGGAAAATAGGAGAAGGAAGGAATATTACATACTGCATGTTCACAGCCTTGAGTTATTTGTAAAAATAATAAAGGCAGGATACAAATAAATAAATAAATGTTAACCTTCTCCTTTTTTCCCCTTTCAACTCTCTTCTACAGGATCTGCAAATATCTGGAACAGGCCTCTGGAGAATGTAAGGGAAAGGTGACATTGATAAAATTATCCTTTATCGAAGGAAGCCCACTGTAATAAAATTATACTCAAGGCCATTCTCACCATCAAGAAGATCTTCAGTATCCAATATCTACGAGTTTTATTAGCCCAAAGAGTTTTTTCTTTATGACAGATTGACTTTAGGCCTGTATTTTTGCCATGCTACATTCAGGAAATTATTAAACTTGACACTTCACCAAAAGTTAAAAGAGGCCATTAGATGTAAGTGGAGAATGAAGTAAGTATTTCCATATATCATGCAAGCTTGAGATTATGTCATTACAGAATTCTAATTGGGATCCTGCATGGTCTTGAACTCTTCTCTGCTCCATAAAATTATGTAGTAGAGTTGCAGCTTGCACATTGGAACAGGGAAATCTTGTACCCCATGAAATTCTATTGACATTTTCTATATAATTCATATTTAATATGGATTTCACTTACCAAAACATTGACTTGGAGCAGGGCTGATTTCTTACTCCAAAGGTCATCTCATTGTAGTACAAAAGCTTTATTCTTCAGTGTTTTCATAGGTTGAGTGCTATTCATCAATTAAACACCTTCAACATGTTGCTCTCCCAGATCTTTTGACCACACAAGAGAGAGGGGGGAGGGAGGGAGAGGGAGAGGGAGAGGGAGAGGGAGAGGGAGA